>JAAGNO010015345.1:0-26624 GCA_033439905.1 Ceryle rudis
GGGCCGGGGGGTAGCGGCGGCGGTTTCTCGGAGGGCGGGCAGGGCGGTCGGCCGTCCAGGGGGATGTTGTTGAGGAAGAAGAGGGCGGCCTGCCGCCGCCGGGAGTCACCCCGCTTCCGTGGCGGCGGCGGCGGCTGGCGGGGCGGGCGGGGAGGCGGGGAGCCGCACGCCGTGGCCGCTGCCATTCTCCGAATGAGCCGCGACCGCCTCGGCCGCCCGGGCGGGCGGGGCGGAGCGACGAGGAACGCGGCGCGGCCGGCAACTCGCACGCTCATTGGCTGCGGCGCGCCGGGATGTAAATAAGTCCGGCCGTTACTCCGCACTCATTGGCTCGAATTTTTATCCCCGCCTCTTCGCCGGTCGGTGGGGCTCTGCCGGGTCCTAGCGCCGGCGCGCAACGGTGCGGTCGGCCCAGGCAGCTCGGTGGTGCCCCCGCCAGGCGAGTCAGGAACTGCCCCAGCAGCCGGGCTCCCGCATCACTTCCCTGGCTCTCACGCCGCAGGCAGCCCCTTCCTCCCTCAAGTGCTCCCCTACCACAGTCACAAGCCCACCGTGGCCCCACACGAACACCCCCCCCATGCCTTTGTATGATTTTTTAAAACATCACCCCACACCTTCCCACCCCAACCCCCAGTGACTCTGGAGGTCACCTCTCCAAAGTCTCCTGTCCTTCCTTCAGGCAGGGAGGACACATCTACTCAAACCATCTGCAGGCTGCCGTGGGCATCAGATTGCTGCAGATGAAAGCAGTTGCTCCTCATGCTCCAGCCCAGCAGCCTGGCCCCCAACCCTCTGACTTGCGGGGCTGGGGTGGACCTCAGCATGGATCCCCATGCGTGGCATGAATCCCTGTGCATGGCCTTGAGACTCACCGTTGGTCCCCGAAACCTGTGCAGAAGGATGGGTCCCCACGCCTTCCAGCCCCTGAAGCAAAGCTCAAGCAGCACTGATCATGGGCCGTATAAGGGCAAGGCAGACCCAGATCTGGGAGAGCATAAACTTAGTATTTACATCCACAGAGTGACTCAAGGCATTTCTGCGCAGCACGCCGCTTCCCGAACTGGTGTGTTTATACTGCACAGAATAAACATACCCCTTAGGCACTTGAACCAATGTCTGCCACGTCCTGGGATGATGCTCTGACTGCTTGCCAAGTGAGAAAGCTCTGCCCTTTCCACTGTCCTCAGAGGACGTTGATGTGCACTGACCATGTCCATGCAATTAGGCTTGTCAGAAGAGGCTTGGGAGCTTTGCTGGGCATGATGAAGCCTCTGGCACTGTGAGCATCGGAAGGTGGGTGCTGGTGGCCTCTGTGTTCCTCTGAAACTGCAATGGCCCTTACAGACTTCTGTGCTTCCCACCTCACAAGCTCTGAAGCAGCTTGTGCTCCCAAGTAGGATTTTACCAACAGACATGGACATCAGGCCAAATTTGCCATCAATGAGGGACTACTGAGATGTTTACAATCAAGCAGGTATTGATGTATTTGCAACACTGCACCCTATTTGCCAAATATATCTAAAGAAGCTACATGACAAATACTCTTTGCAGTTTATGCCAACAATCAGTCTGACGTCTGATGATGTGGCCTGAAAAATGGGCACTGGGTAAAAGATTTTGAAGCTGTAAACCACATACAGCTTCTACATCTTTTCATATGTCTGTTTCATAAGATCCTTTTTTTTGTATACCGTTGCAAATGGGACATCAACACTTGTCTTATAATATTAATAGCATTTAATACTAATAATAGGATTAGGATAGGAAACATAAATCAGTGTTTTCTTGTAGGCTTCCATTAAAAAGTCTACAGTGAAATATAAACTCTCCCTTAAAATCCCAGGAACATCCTCAGTATCACATGCTATTCAATATAGGTCAGATTTTGAGCCTAAATTATTTGGCAGAATCATCTTATATCACAGCTGTGGAAAAAAAAAATTAGGATAAAAAGGAATTAAAAATCCTTCCCGTTGGCAAGCTCATCAAATAAACCAAAGGGTAAATGAGCATGGAAACCTACCTAGGCTTGCTGCAAACAATTCCTTAGAACCCAACATAGGATTTAAAAAATAAAGTTGGTTTTTTTTTTGGGTTTTTTTTTCATTCTTTCCTTTTAAAAACAGCTGTAGGACGTAAATCATCCCACTGAGTCAGCGCAGGATGAAGCAGGACGATGCCAACCTCCATAGCTTAGTGGGTTGCTAACTTCAAAGCTGAATTTAGCGGTTTGAATGTCGCTGCTGTTAATGCTGGGGAGCTTTCATCTACATCTGACAAGCAACCCAGCTCACTGTGTACGAGTTCAGTCGGCACATCTCTGGGTTTCAAGGAATCTGCCTCTAAAAAAACTGGGTGGCACATCAGCATCAGTTCCACAAATGGCAGGGGCTGGTTACAACCCTGAGCAACCTTCTCACCCTGCAGCAAGGGAGACAGAGGGAACATGAGCTCCCTTTTGACTGGAGATGCTCCTAATTCATACACAGGGATGCTGTTTTGGAGAAAGGCTGGACTCATCACACTGCTGCTGCTGCACATCAGCTTCAAGTCCTGGGCTGAAGAACTCTCCAACCTTAGCTGCTGCAAAACCCTGGACAGAGGGGAAGGACAGTAGATCTGCATTTACAGCAACGTTCTTGCACAAATGTAGAGCATTACCCTGAATCTTCAATACTGAACTCATGCTCTTTTTGCTCTGGAACTCCTGCTCTGCCTTAAAGGAAGCCCTGGACCCTGTGGACACTTGTCTGAGCATTTGGGGGTTGCTGGAATAAGGAGCTGGTGTGGACTGGGCCAGGCCTGCAAGTCCTTATTTCAATATTATATGGGGAGTAGAGTCACCAGAGTCACCAGGATATTTCTATGCACAGGAACTGCAGGATTTGGTCTCAGCATCTGAGACAGCATTTTAAAGCACATATGTGGGCTGGGTGTTATATTTTTTTCAAAAGCATGGCCCAAAATCAAGCAAAGATAAACAGGTCATGAGTATATTTAGCCTGGGAACCAGAAGCCTTCCAGTTGGAGGAACTGTTAATATTAAGATAAGGCACCAGAAATTTCTGTGGACATTTTTCCAGCCTAAATGGGGTGTAGAAGGGGATCCAAGAGGCCTCACAGGGTACCAGGGTGGCCTCTGGAAGCCTGGAAGGATGATCAGTAAGTGTAACACGCATCCAGAGATTATCATCCCCTCTCTCCTGAACAGGCCTGGATCCAAGGACTTTATCTCAAGGATCCTATCACAGACCACCCCTTTGAAATCCTCTCTTTAAAGCAACACACCCAGGAGGACCTACACTCTGTGGGGCTAAGCTTCATACTCACCACATCCACCTAAAGACCACTCACTGCATTTTTGGGACTGCGCATTCTCCTGAGTTCATTCTCCTGCTCCTGTTTAGTATGTCCCAGAAAGGTCTGGAGGTACCATTCCCTAATGTGTGTTGTGTAGGTGTGAAATTATGAAACTCTTCCAACTGCATTCACATGTTGGACCACTCCTGCTCTCCACTGGCACATCTTTCACCATTGCTCTTCTCCTGCATCCCAGGTTTGACTCAAACTATTGACCTCACCGTTAGCCACGCACCCTGCGATGGTGTTAATCTGCCTCCAGTCAGTTCCAATTGCGAGTCCTGGTTTCTCTTGGCCGCTGCTGGAGTGGAGTGGCCATGACTCCTGGATTCCTGGGTGCTCATCCACAGCGGGTGATGCAATCCTCTGCTCTCGCTGCAGATTTCCAGTTACAGCAAAATACCCTGTTGAGCCCCAGGAGGCAAACATTGCCAGCAGACCTCTGTGCTGGAAACTCTGTGCCTTGGAAAAGGACTCAGGATCTCCCATGTGACATGAAGTATTTTAAAAACCCCAGAGCTGATGGATTTAATCATATAGCTCTGCACTCAGGAGTGTGCTTGAGCCGTGGAAAATGTCTGTGGGGTTTACCTGAGGATTTGTGAATGAATGAATCCAGCCCTCTTGCCTGAACCACAAGGCACTGCATTACAGGCTGTTATTAATAGTTCAATCATTTTCATGGGAAGATCTTGCAAAATGTATCTTCTGGAGAAGTCCCGCTGGAGATCAGCACATCCAGCAACAAGTTTGCTAAGAAGCAGAGTGCACAGCACAGCCCCACCTGAGCTGGGGAGCTCTTGAAGGGTAGATGACAATGTTCAGGGCAGAGCAGAGAGCCAGGACAGCCAAGGGATGCAGGAAGAACATGCACTTTGGCTCAAAAATTCCTACAATAAATTTTGCTCGAGATAATGGAGTAAAGGAACTCCCCAGATCTCTCCCTTCCAAGAACCACCACCGCACGCTGCACTCGCTAAATCTATCCACAGTTTCACAGCCTCCTTTCAAAAGTGTAAAGCTTCACCCCAGTGCTCTGTTTGGAACCCCTGAGCTGTCCCTGTCCCCTCCAAGCCCCTGGCTGCGTGCTGCACGTGAGGTTGCCTGGGTGCCTGCTGCCTTTCCCACACATGCATCTGACCTTGGGAAAGAGCTACACAGCATGCCCGGCTCACTTAAATCCCCAAAATGGGACTTAAGCAAGACTTCAGTAATGCCTGGAATGGGTTTATCCTGTAGTGAACTGAGCATGAAGCTGTGTCTCCAAAGCCAGCCCTATGAACAGCCAACGCTTACTGATCAGATCTCGGTTAGAAGCATTTCACTGCAAAGAAGGTGGTGCTCAGTCTTTTGAAACAGGTATGAATTAAGCCACCTTCAAAATCTCTCTTGTCATAGAGGCAATACCACCTCAGAGGATTATGAGGGGGAAGATTCTGACATGCATTTCTCTATTTTGGGTGCTTTTGGTTTCTGCACTGCAGCCACACGTATCCTCAGCACAGTTCCCTTTTGCTTTGAGCTCATTGGACTTCCTACTTCCCTGCACAGCACTGGCTCTGTCACACATGCAACAGAGGAACCTTTGTGTGGTGGTATTTTATATTTTTTAATCTGAGTTGGAGATTTATACTCACAGCTAGACTTGAACGAACAAATTTCTTCAGAAATTTTACAAACAAAAACTAAAGAGTAGCTGAAAATGTCAGTTTACTGCTGGGTTTAGTGGGAGGCTGATGCACGGGGAGGACCAGGACAGGTCTGCAAGCTGAGAGCAGTGATCTGTGCCGGGTGGATGATTCAGCACATACAGATGGAAGGAGTTGTGATGGTCTGTTAATGGAACTGCTTTGCATGATGGGCAATAAGGGAACCAGTGGCTGATGTTTTGAATGGACTAAAAGCAAAGAGAAATGTTTATGCCGTTGTTTTTTCAGATTTTTTTTGGTGCCGTTTCAAATCCAGACCCTGACCTGACCAAACCCAAGCTGTGTTCTGAACCTGTTCTTCTAGGAAACCAGTTGACTGGCCCAGTTGTCCTACTTACACCATGTCACTGATGACATCAGAGCTATAATTGGTCTGCACAAAACAAACGTGAGCTGCCAGTCTCCCAGAAGGACTGGTCTGTTCATGGGGCAGCTTCTCTTCTGCTCCAGTGCTCTGTGGGTTGTAACTCACACACTCTAAGGGTAATTCCAGGGGCTTTTTGGAGCTCATTGTGTAGAACATCCTCATGCTGAACGGAAATGTGGCAACAAAAATGATTTAACTCTGTAAAAAGCCCAGACCACTGGGTCTGGTGCACAAATGCCCCTTGGAGTCATTAGCCAAACTCCAGTGAAGTTATGAAAAGGCTGCTGAGCTCTCAGGGAAGGCGGGATCAGCCCAGCAGGCTGAACACTGCCCAGCATGGTCCTGCAAAAACGTTACCTCAGGCAGAACTGCACCTGCCAATGAAAAACCTCTGTGAAGCTCCAGGGCTCCTTCCAGGCCTCTGATTTCTTCCTCACAGCAGAACTCTTCAAGTCTGAGGCTGGCGAGATACCACCAAATCAATACATCTGTCAAGAATGACTTGAACAAAAGTCTGACGAGCACGACTGGGGGAATTAATGGCCTTCAGCAATTCTCTGTGTTTCTGTAACATGGTGGGAGGGCAACAGCAAGGCAGGGACTGGGCAGGAACAGTTTTCAGAGCTGGATCAAGTGCAGCACTGAAAGTTTATTTCCCTTCAGCATCTTGCTCAGAGCAGCACTTTGCTCAGAGCTGACAAAACTATTTTTTATTTTTTTGTTTTTATAATTGATTGCCCTAATTATGAAATATGTGGCTCTGCCAGCCCCTCAAACAAATCCTGCATGGAGATACAGGGCATCAGCTGAACACACCTGCTGGAAAAAGGCAAGACACAACATAAAAGAAAATAAAAGTCTGATAAACGAAGGTGAATTCTGTGTCAGTCTTGTGCTATGGGAGGAAAAACAATCTCTGTGGAAAAGAAATTGAGGAGTTCATTATTTTTGGCAGGACTTACACACATTTCACTTATCAAGAGATCGTCATAGGGAGGGGATTATTTTACAGTCACATAAAAGTTCCCACCCTCCTTCAGTTCTCCCTCTCCCAGGCTGCCTCCCTGCAGTCTGAGGGGCCTCTTTACAGGATTACATTTTGACTTTTTTTTTTCTCTTTCTGGAGGGGTTATCTTTACAGGACAGATGCATCCAGGTCACTGCATGAGTGCAGCACTGCTCTAGGAATTGCTGCCCCCTGCAAGTCAGTCCAAGCAAGGGACAGACAGATGCAGGGCCAGGTGCCTGGGACTAAAGGAGGAAGGTGGCAGTTCTGCCCCTAATCCACCTTCCACGGCTGTGATCCGATGAATGTCTGGAGTTGAGATAAATCAGCCCTGCAACCCTGCACCCTTTGCTGCCTGTCTGCACCTTGTGCCAGCTCCTGGGTGCTGTCCACGTCACAGCACTGAGATGCAAAATGAGCGATGGAAGTTACCTGGGCTGAGCTGGTCCCCAGAAGAATCACAGAATCACAGAATGTTTTGGGTTGGATGGGACCTTTAAAGCTCATCCAGTCCAATCCCCTTGCAGGGAGCAGGGACAGCTGCAACTAGAGCAGGGTGCTCAGAGCCTTGCCCAATCTCACCTGGAATGGTGCCAGGGATGGGGCAGCGACCACCTCTCTGGGCAACCTCCCTCAGTGTAAAACTTTTCTTCCTTCTCTCCAGTCTAAATCTCCCCTCTTTTAGTTTAAACCCATCACTCCCTGTCCTGTTACAACAGGCCCTGCTAAAAAGACTGTCCCCATCTTTCTGGTAGATCTCCTTTAAGTACTGAAGTCTGCAAGAAGGTTTCGTCTCTTTTCCAGGCTGAACAATCCCAACTCTCCCAGCCTGGCCTCACAGCAGAGATGTTCAAGCCCTTGGATCATTTTTGTGACCTCCTTTGGACTGTCTCCTACAGGTGCTGTCTAAGTTGGGGTCTGCCCATCAGGTGGTTGTGCCATGAGAGCCCTGGGCTCCCTCCTGCGCTGCCTGGAGCCTGTGGACATGGGGCATCACCAGCGCAGCTGCTGCTGGGCATGGAGATGCCACTTTCCCTCCCTGTTAAACCACATTTAAATAGAAATAAATGGGGGTAAAGGAAAAAAAAAGGTGCATCAGACAGGACAGGTACTGTCTCTCACACTTCTCCTCTGGTCTCCCTCTATTTTGTCTCTGCTCTCCACACATGCACTAGGAATAACCCAGCCTGGCTCCTGGGGCAAGGTCCTGGCTGCAGGGATGCTCTCTGCAGCCCTTCTCTTCCCATCCCTGGCTAGGCAGCCCTGGCGCTTGATGCTGAAGGAGAACTTGCCCATGCATCAAAAAAAATTGTTTAAGAACAGTTTATCCACATGAAAACAAGCTCTGGGCAGTCCTGCCAAGGTCAGCGAGAGCTGCTGAGGTCGTGCTCTGCTGTGAGCCACAGCTGGGTCACACACACCTGCCTTTTCCAGGTATGCAGGACTCCTTGGGGAGAGGAGCCTACAAGCCCTCCCAGCCCATGTTCTTCTCCCTGCCCTCTCCAGGACCATGCCCACCTGTGTGCTTGCTCCTCACTTAACTGGGAAAAAAACCCATGGGCTTTCTCCAGGTCAGACAAGATCCACACATGTATGAAGTCTGGGTAGGGGTTTAATCACTGCAGGTTTGTGCATGAGAACCTGTGGTGTTTGGCTTGGTCACCACCCTTTGGCCAGCCACCAGGACATCGTACATGGGGAGCAAGATCTGGGTAGTCCACTCTCCTTGCATGAAATCCCAGGGAAGAACATGGTCCTGATCCAGGGAGGGTGCTGCATAAAGGGCATCTCCTTTTCCTAGCACCAATCTGAGAGTCTGCTCCAGCACAGAGCTGAGGGTCACTGAATGTCCTGCTCCACCAGCAGTGACCTGGCTGCTCCAGGTATCGCCTGCATGGCTCTTCCTTGCCCATCCTCTCCCAGGGCACCAAGTGAGGATTCTCAGGGTGTTCTACTCATTAATGAGTCCTTATGGATTCCCACTGCCTGGCCCAGCATGGCAGGAGGGGTTGCTCTCCCAGCATGGGTGGGATGCTGAGGTCTCCGAGTCCTCATCTTTGGTCTGCAGCATCTGTGTTGCTTCTCATCCTGCCCTGCTGTTAGCTCTCCTCGGAGGTTTCACTGTGGGAAGCTGAGCAGTTCTCCAGTTCCTTTGTGATCCCCTCTAAGCACTGCTCCACTTTGATTTTCTTTCTTCCTCTCATTGACTTAGCTCCTGTAAACAGCAAGATGACCACAGGAGTTAATCACAGAGCAATGGATTTACATGTACAAGATCAGTGTGGCCTCATCCCAAAATAGGGACAGCACAGGAGGAAGCAAAGCTCAGCAAAGGGAAGATGAAGAGAAACCTTTCTGACATGAGAGATGTACAAATACCTGGGGGAGGCTGTTGTGACCTTGGAAACAGAAACAACATGTGAAGCAGAAATAAGCAGAGAACTGACATGGTCAGCATCTCCCTGACCTTACGGACGGTACAAAGGGGGTTTGTAGTGGGGTATTTCTGACAGAGCACTTTTTAAGGCTTGACAGGCAGACTGTCTTATCTTTGCCCTTATCAGAAGCAGTTTTCTGCTTATTCACCTGTAGGAAACACGGGTACAACACATTCCTCTGTCAGCAGGGAAACCTCTGCACTGGAAGATCAACAGAGCTGACAGAAACCTTTCTCTGAATGTCATAACTCACCTCTGGGAATTTGGCCTTCTCCGTTTGCCACCTCCCTTGACAGCTAAGTAAACACGAGGGATGTAGCCCTGTTAGCTTAGGTGCTCAGAGTGCTCTCCTGGCCACCCTGCCCAGGCTCCCCTGGCTAACCATTAGCAGGGGCTCCTCTTGCTGGAGATGCAGCCGTTGCCAAAACACAGTGCAGCATATCTTATTGCAGGGAAACGAAAGGCGCTTCTGCATCACCCTGGGCAAACATTGGTTTGCAGCCTGGCGTGCACCCAGTGGAGGAGCACCCTCCCCTCTGCTGCAGGGAAGGTGGCCGGTGCTCTTGGGTGTTTCTCACAGGAGCCCCTTGGGAAGCTGCAGAAGTTGTAGCCCTCAGCTGATGCCACAAGGAACACTTGCTCCCTACCTTTTGTCCAGGGTTCCTGTCCTCTTTTTCTCTTCTTCTGCGGCGCATGAGCTTTGTCTTTGGTGCAGACGTATTTCCCACCAGGCTGGGCTTCTTGTAGGGCATCATCTTCACATGGGGAGGCCACCTACACCAATGAGAAGAGCAGTCAGTCTTCAAGTTACCCAGCTTTCCCAGGGAGATGATGGCCCCGTGGCATTGCCAGGGACCTTTGTGACCATTGTTATGGAGTGGTGACAAATGCTGTTGTTCACAAACTCTCTTGACTAGCTGGAAGAGTGATATCTCTATCACTCAGCAACAAGTTGGGTAACAGTGTGGAAATGGGGCTTGGCACCTTGTGTAGGAAGAGCCATCACCTTTTGGACTGAGCTCAGGCAGGGACAACTCATCCTACACCTCTTGGACCTGACAGCCTAAGGTGATGGGCTGAGAAGAGTAAACAAACCTCACTGTCCGTTGTGTCTGGCTCATCAGATCCCTGCTTCCCAGACTCAGCGTCATCATCATCTAAGGAAACACAAAAGGAAGGGGTTTTTTTGGCTGCTGGGTTCCCAACAAGCTCATGACCAGATATAGAGCCCCTGGCCCAGGCTTTTGAAGGCCACTGAGGCAGAAAAAAGATTCAGCAATAAACTGTGTTGCAAAGCAGAGGTGTTGTGAGCTACATGGCTTGAAATGGGAGATCCATCAGGACAGTGTTGGGGAACCAGCTCCCAATAAAGCTGTATCTGTAGGACTTTGCTACCCCAAGGTTGCCAATGCTGCCCCAAAGTCCGTGGCCATATACAGGCTGGGAAGCTGAGGAGTATTTAAAACCCCAGATTGCACCTTCCCATTTGAGACCTGGGTGAGGAGAAGCATGTCTAAGGTAAAGTGGCTAAAATGGACAGTCCTGAAGTTTGCCGCCAGTGCTGGTTGGTGGCTCTCAGCAGGGAACATGTGTTGAGAAGCAGAGGAAGAGAAAGCTGGGGGAGCAGCTTCCATGCCCACAAAAGGATTTTGCTGCACATAGACCCCAAGGCTACACAACCCCAGACACGTATCTGCATGCACCAGACATGCACTTGACCTTTGCACAGAGCAGAGCTGCCCGGGCCAGGGACTGAGCCTTGCTGATGATGGCATCACCCTGTGTGCACCCACAGTGGCACACCCGTGCTGGCTGTGGAGGGGCAGGAAGGGCTGGGGCCAGAGCTGGGCCCTCTTCCAAGGGCATTCCAGGACCTCAATACTTCTTGTTCCTGACACCCAGGTCTAGCCAGGGTGGGACTGTGGTCAGAGAAGCCTCCCCTGCTGCCCCTGCCCCTGCGGGAGAGCTGAGGGTGCTGCTTTCAGGCACTCCTACAGCCCCTGCAGCCTGATCCTGTCCTCACTCTCTTTCCTTTACCCTTTTGTGGGTTAAGGTTCACTAGAAAGTGCAGCAGTATTTGTGTATTGTTTCCTGGGCTTTGTGTCAATCTTAAGGTGAGAACTGAAGAAAGTCCTGTATTCCCACACCCAGAATGTAATCAGCTGAAATTCTTCTGCTATGACGATATCTCCTTAGCATGTAAATCACAGAGGACTCCCCTTTTCTTTTCTTTTTTTTTTTTCCCTTCTTTTTCCACTGCGCAAAATCCTGCTCTGAAGAGTGTTCCCAAACTGCTCTGACACGCCCAGACCAACTAATCCAGGCGAGCTCAACTTTCTGGCCAAGCCAGTAAGGCTGGTACTGAGCAGCTCTCAGCAGACGTGCTTCCTGCTCTGCTCCCCATGGCTGCTGCCTCCCACCCAGCCTGGCAAACTGGCCACCCATGTCCCAAGGTGCTCAGGTGAGTGGAAAGCACCACGTGTCCCCAGACTAAGAGCACTGCTGGTTTGGGGACTAGAAAGGGCTCTTACAGGGCATGGAGCAGGGAAGAGGAGGAGAACATCCTGCCCTACCTGCTGCAGGTGCCAGCACCCCTTGCTCTGTGCTCAGCCCTACGTGCTCTGCCAGCACTGGGCATACTTTGGAGCAAGGAGGCACAGACAGGGATGGCTTTTCCAGAGCTAGTCCTGCAAACCTCTTGCCATTTCCCCGTCTCTGCTGGGGTGAATTCTGAGCATCTGCTTCCCTGAGAGGGGCAGGTACTGCTGGAACAGTGACATTGTCTTGTCGCAGCTCACCATGGAGTGGGCTTTGCCAAGGGGTTCGTGCTAAACTGACCTCACTGGCTTCTGGAAAACCCCGAGCCACCCATCAACTGAGTGTAGGGTGCCCTGCAGGGTGTGCAAGGGCACCCCATGGGTGACTTCTGGTCTGTGCTGGGCAGATGCTGGCCTCTTCTCCAGAAGAGAAGGGGCTATTTTCTCCCTATAGATACTGAGCCTGAATTTTGGGCATCCCTAAGTTGAGCCCTCAAGGATGAAAATGTGAAATCTCAATTTCCCCTCAAAAGAGCTGGAACCCAGGAGCACCTGGGTCCTTGGAGGGTTCACTACTGCTCCATTCAGCACAGGCTGCAGAGCCCAGCACAGAGAGCTCCCAGCTGCTGTGAGATACTGTCACCAAAATGCAGCTTTTGCTCTTGGCTTCTCAAATATCCCATTTGCCTGGGGCATTTTACCTGCTTCCCCCTTCTGTCCACTGGCAGCCAGCCTCAGCCCGGTCTCTGGAAGAGCCTCTGGGTCACTCGGCCTGGAGTTGTTTGTCAGATGCGTCTGTGAGAGCGTGAGCTGTAGGACACAGGGAACACGAATGGTGCTTTGCCAGGCAGGAGGAAATGGCCATCCCAGCCCCTACATGATGACTGTGACACCAGTGGGCATGAGCACCACAGAGGTGTTTCTACTCTCTCATGGTGTGTTGCAGGGGAGCCCAGCATCCATCCTGCACCATCCTGTGGGATGGAGCACAAGTGC
Source organism: Ceryle rudis (assembly GCA_033439905.1). Classification (NCBI taxonomy): domain Eukaryota; kingdom Metazoa; phylum Chordata; class Aves; order Coraciiformes; family Cerylidae; genus Ceryle; species Ceryle rudis. The sequence continues at coordinate 12,414 of JAAGNO010015345.1, forward strand.
TGTCTGTCCTTGGACCTGGATGGGAACCCAGTGGGCACTGGAGGGGTTGGGAGGTGGGGAACAAGAGTCAGGGTTGAGTGGCTGTGGCTTTGCCATGTGCAAATATGTCCTCATTGGCTTCACACACAGCCAGGCCATCCTCCCATGGGACATTGATAAGGGTCATAATGGTGCCAGCACCAGTGCCAGACATGCTGGGGAGGGGAAGGGGCCACGGTTGATGCCGGCAGGAGCTGTACTCACCACAGCTGCATCCTCCTCCTCCTCCTCGACAGCACCAGGCAGTGCCCGGGTGGCATTGGGCCAGTGGTAGTGGAAGCTCAAGTTGTCCCGCTCTGCCCCACGTCTTCCACAGGGGCCACGGGGCACAGGTGGGCTCTCCCTGGGGCTCAGCTGTGGGCTGCTGACCCCCCGTGACTCCCGGCGGTTGTGCCAGCCCATTTCCCTGCCACGGCCAGAGTCTGACAGATCCAGCGGTGCGTCAGCACCATCGTCCCTTGCTGCCTTCACCCTTCCTTGCAGCTCAGAGCTGTCCCGGCTCAGCCACAGCTCCTTCTCTTCCTTCCCATCTGCAGCATCCTCCAGGAAGGACTTTTCCTCCTTGCATCCTGTCATGAGGCTTGGCCATGGGGAGAGCGGCTGCTCCTCGGGCACCAGCTTTGGGTCTCCATCTGCCCGCCGGCCTGTCTGGCACTGCTGCAGGAGAAAATGTTGCAGCCGCTCCCTCTGCTTGAGGAGGTGCAGCTTCTCCTCCAGGTGCTGATCCCTCACATAGACCATGGCAGCAGGGAGCTTCAGCAAGGCTGCGCGATCTTCCCAGCCATCACGCGACCGCGTCCTGCTGTCGGCATCTTTGGCCCTGAGCAAAGGGCTGGAGAAGCTGCTGCCATCCCGCTCGGCCGAGGCGCAGTTGTTCGCCATCCCCAACTGGTGCAGGGAAAGGTGCTTGTGGAGGAGGCAGAGCTGCTCTCTCCGGGTGCTCAATTTTAGGTTTTCGTAGGATGGAGCAGCATTGGGGGAGTCCGGTTTGCTTGTTGTTAAGTAACTAAAAAAAAACAGGGAAAAAATAACCATGTTAATGAGAGAATTTTCATGTGATTTCCCAGCTCTTGCAGGTGATGTGCATGGTCACTCTTGCTCTTTCTATGCCCTGTTGCAGCTCTTGGTCTGTGCGTCACGCCTTTGGGTGCTGTGCTTGGGAGGAGGGTTCTGGTGGCTGCAGGGGTCAGGCAGCCGGCAGCAGGTCACACTGCAGGAAGCCATCACCATCCCACCATCCAACAGCACTCTCCTGTCCCTGGGCCAAGCAGCTCCAGGCAGGGGGGCGAGCAAGTGGGAGGGTGCGGTGACCACTCATGGCAGCACTGCTGCTGAGAAGTCACTTGTTGAACCATGCCTTCCAGCCAGAAGCATCCTAACTGCCTGCCATTGGGCTTTCTTAATGCCTTGGTGGGTGTGAAGTCCTCCAGGACGGAGGAACAGCCAATAACATTCAATGGGAGATTTTTACAGCCGTGCTAAGAAGGTAGGGATGGTGCATGAACCTGCTCTACAAACCGAGTCCCTGCTGTCGCTGGTTATTTGGCAGCTTCCATGTCAGTCAGCTTTTCCTGAGAATGCTCAGCATATCTACTCCCACTGTGGGAAACTCACTGGCTCTACAGGTGAACTCACTGGCTTTGCCCAGCCCTCTGCGCTGCTGAAATCAATGGGGAGGATAAGCTGGGGAAGTGCTGAGCCCTGCACAAAAGCCCATTAGAAGAGATAAGGAGGAGCTGGGATTGCTGTCTGCCATGACTCAAGTCCTTCTCCTCCTGGGTGGAGGTAGGGGCACCTGGTTTGCTTTATGGGTCTGTCTGACAAAGCTGGAGGAACTAGAGGCTGGTCTTGTCAGGCTGGATTCCAGTCATTGTTTGTTGGTATAAACTGTGAGACCCCTTCCAGCCCAAGGCTGTGGGAGAAGTCCAGAGTAGATGGTGGGCAGATACAGCAAACACCAGCCATCTCATCTCATCTCATCTCAGTCTGCCTGGTGGGACAGCTGCAATGGGACATGGATCAGGCCCACACCATGACCCACAGGCAGGTAACTCACGCCTCGAGGCTGGGGCTGCGCTCGCGCTCTGGAGGAAGAGGAGTCTTCCTTGCTGGAGGGGACACTGCTGCTCCTGGAGAGCTTTTTTCCAGGAGACAGGGTCTGGAGCCAGGTCTCACCAGGGCAATGGTTCCATGCAGCTGGTTGGAGATCCTCTGGGATGTCTGTGGCAGAGAGGGGAAAGCCCAGGTCAGCTGTTCTGCTGTGCACCTCAGGCTAAGAGGAGCCTCACTGAGCAAAGATGCAGCTTTTCACCAGCATGGACAAGACAGACAGCTCCTAAGTGCTCTGTGTGATACAGTTCTGGTCAACAAATCAACCATATTTTTCTTGTTTTCACTGGGAAGTTTCTCCTTCATGTTTTCTAGTGGGATCTACAGGACTATCTTTTCTGTCTGCACTGATTTGTAGCCCAGGAGGTCCTGTGCCATCTATCAAGTCAAGCCATGATTCAGCAGCTTACCCAAGATAAGACCCTGTCAATTCCTTAACCCATAGTCATGTCACCAGAGCTTATTCCTGCAAGCTCCTGGCATGCACTGATTTGATGGGTGCATTTCCAGTGGAGTACCTGGCTGTGAGGTACCATCATCATCTCCATCTGCTGTCATGAAAGGCTCACCACATGTTCTGACTTGACTTTTCCCTGCCCACCTGGAGGTGTCCCCAGCCCTTCCTGTGATCCCTATTAATTACCCCTGCAGCCTACCTGCAGCCTTACCCCAAACCCTTTTTCACCTGCTCTTTCAAGTTTTCTGTGGAGTTCTGGTAAGTGAAGCCTGTGCCATAACAGAAGCATCTACGTGGGTGTGTATGTGGGCTTGAGCTCCCATGACCAGGAACAAGGCTCCAGGTCCTGCAGTCTCATCTCAGCATCCCTCAGCTGACCCATCCTCTCTGTTTGCATGGCAGGCTTGCATCAATGAGCAAAATGACAACCACCAAATGCCAGATCCTCTGAAAATACCAACATTCATTATGCTGTAGATGGAGACACATCTGCAGTACTCTTGGGCAGGGCTGCTGTGGTGTATTTGTTCTCAGTACCCACAACTCCCACAAGTTTATATGTTCTCCAGGCTTTTCCAATGCTCACAATGCCCCAGCTTCTTGCTCACCCAGATACTGTAGAACTGATTCTGTAACTCAGGATAAGCTGTGCTGAAAGGTCCTTCACTCCTCAGAGCTTTCCCCAGCAAGACATCTGAGAGAGGAACCAGAGGCACGGGCAGAGGACTCAAGGATGCTGCATGTGTTGTCATGGAGGATAAACACAGGAGGAAACAAAGACACGCAGGCTCACAGCTGGGACAGGAGCCTCTGCCAAACTCCAAAAACTTTGCTCGCAGTGAGTGGTAAGGTCTGCAGAGAGGATGTCTCTGGCATTTGGTAGGTGCCCTCCTTGGTTCTGGCAATGGAAAATTGCCCAAGTCTGGCTGTTTCACCTCTAACTGTCTCCTGATTTTCCCCTATCCCACTATCCCTCTTTTGATCCAGTTCAGATGACCACAGTGGTGGGGAGAAGGCCTGAGGACATCAGGCTACCTCTGGCAACTCACCATTTCTGCGAGGCTGACTTCTTGGAGGACAATGCCTGGGGAAGTCCTACTGCTTGGAGAGCTTCTATGTCCTGAGGGCTTTTCTGCAAAAAAAGACACAACCAGCCACTGCGAAGGTCCTGCAGAGCTACTGCAGGCTGCCCTGTCCTGCTGTGTGCTGGAGTCCCACAGACTTCTGAGGATACCACTGGCTGGTACCAACCACCTCTTGTCGAAGATTTTGAGCCAAAATTTCCATTTAGCTCAAGCAGCACCCACCTTCTCCCAGCTCAAGGCTTGGCACATCATGGTGAGCTTCTTCTGCTCCCCTGTGAGCTGCTTTCTCAGTGTTGGTGCTTCTGCTCACTGGGGACAGTAAAGCCAAAGGGGAGCGGGGGGTGGAGCTGCTTTCTCTGGAGGCGGCTCCTGAGTGCTTTGTTTTGTCCCTGTTGAAAGGAGGAGGACACAAGTGAATGAGAAGGGGCAGGAGAAGGAAGGTTTGAGAGCCAGTCTACTGGGAGCTCCGAGTTATAGAGTCCAATATTTAAATATACATATATATATATGTGGATATACTGGATCCTCAGACTCACCTCCTTCCATTGCAGCTTATTGCTAGCTCAGCTGCATTCTGGAGCATGGGACAGAGTCAGCACGACAGATCCAGGTCTGATTTCCCCACTTTGCTGTGGGTAACATCGCAGGAAGCCACGACATTGGGTAAGCCAAAACCCAGCTGTGGCTATTGCAAAAGCTCCGTGAGAACCTGTGCATCCCTGAATGGGCTTTAAGCCTGATGGGAGGGTGGATTCAGCACTGGGGATGTGGCAGATGTCCCCTTTCACCATATCGATCTGGTGGGGCTGATGCTCTTGGTCACTACGAGGGAGTCACTGAGTCTGACAGACCCAACATTTATGTGATGGACAAAGTCTCAGCTGGACCCTGATGCTGAGACATGGTTGCCTGGCTGGAAATCTTCCTGTCTGGCAGCCCAGGGAAGAGCAGAGAAGAGCAGGAGCTCTTGGTACTCGGCAAACACAGCCTGACCTGCAGCTCTGAAACTCCTCAGACCTTGGGAAGCATCGGGGGGGGGGGGTAAAAGGGAGAGTTTCTCTTTAAGCCGATGGTGCTTCTGTGCTCCAAAGAAAACACATTTCTAAACTAATCCCTCAGTGCTAATTCCTCTGGACTTTAAACCGCTGAGGAATGAGCTGATTTGTATATATTGGCCAGCCTGGCAGGTTACTTGGCTTTCATCACAGTGCTCTGCTGGGGTATGAACCTGTTGGTGAAGATTGCATCTCCCTCTTAACCCTGTCTCAGGCCTTTGCTTGTCACTCTCCTTCCTCCCAAACACAACCTGGTTCCTGTAGACCCTCTCTGGCTGCTGTAGGAGGGGAGCCTGTGCCATGGAAAAGCTATGGAAGCCCAGACTGAGGTCTGTGGCAAAGCTGAGCAGCCCAGGGCTTTGCTTCCCATGAGCAGTCGCCATGGAGGGGTGCTGAATACCCTTCTTCCCAAAAACTGATCATTTAATGCAGATAAACAGGGGAGTGAGAAAAAGTCAGCAAGGACTTAGAGACCATTATTAGTGTTTTGGTGTCTAACATCCACTGGAATCATAGACTGGTTTGGGTGGGAAGGGACCTTTCAAGCTCATCTGGTCCAACCCCCCTGCAGGGAGCAGGGACATCTGCAATTAGAGCAGGTTGCTCAGAGCTCTGTCCAACCTCACTTGGAAAGTTCACAGGGACGGGGCATCGACCACCTCTCTGGGCAACTTGTTCCAGCATCTCACCAACCTCAGCATAAAAGTTTTTTTCTTAAATCCAGTCTAAATCTCACCTCTTTCAGTTTAAAACCATCACCCCTTGTCCTGTTGCAACAGGCCCAGCTAAAAGTGTCTGTCCCCATCTTTCTGACATGCTCCCTTGAAGTCCTGAAAGGCTGAAATAAGGTCTCCCTGGAGCCTTATCTTCTCTGTAGAATTCATAGGAATTAGATGCTAACATACCCCTAAGGACACTGTGGTCTGGACATAGCCCCGCTCAGCTGTGGGGATGACTCTGTCCTTACCAACACCTCCTGTAATGAATGAAACCCAGGAGAGCACTTACTCTGGGCTCTGGAGCCTCTTCAGTTCTTCCTTGAGAGCTTTGTTCTCTTCCCTCAGGCGGTTGGTCTCATTAGCTGCGGGGACACAAGTTGTGCTGTGGATTCAGGCACTGCAAGGAGAGAGCTGCTGCTCCTCGCAGCTTGCTGGGGCACACGGGGGAGGAGGAGGGAACAGCACCAGGTTTCAGAGGGATGGCAAATTTCCTTCCTTCTCTGAAAACACTCTGGAGGCTAAGGGATAAAAAGGAGCAGCTTCCTGACTTGGGCTTGGTTAAGGTCGGGAGCTGTTTGCAGCCTGTGACCTGGGTGGGGTGATGGCTGTGGCACGGTGGGATGGACAGAGTTGACATCCTGCCCATGAGCACCATGGCTGCCTCTGATGAGTGGGTGCTGGGGTAAGGGGAGTGCTGGAGGGGGCTGTGTTTGATGAAAGCCAGAGGGAACCATGAACACTCAGCAGCCAAGCACTGCAGGAGGAGGCAGCGAGCGAGAGCAGACAGGCTCCTGGGCAGAGTGGGCTGCCACCTCGGCTTGCTCCTGCTCCAAAGGATCACCTGGGGATCAATGGCATAACAGGGGACATAAACCAAGGGCTGCTGGCACCTCTCCATCCCTCCTAATGCCTTATATTCTTCACACGACCCTTCCCGGGCCAGCTAGATCCCAAGGGAAAAACACCCCGCGCCTGAGCGGTGCTGGGAGCTCTGCCAAAGGCTCGGGAGAAGATCTGTCACACGTGTTGCTTGATCTCCATTTACCCGCACTGAGCTGCTGCTGTGACTTTCCTGTCTTTATGAGAGTGTTGCTTCTGAAGTGCCAAATGCATCTTATTTTCTGGGCAGCTGACATGGCCTGGCCAGCTCAGAGCAGCTCTTGGTGTGAGCATCTCTCATTTTCCTGGAGGTGCAGAGGGCCACAACCCCCTAGCTCTGCTGCTTCGGGTGAGCAGTTACCTCTGCTCAGGGGGGCACGTGGGCTGCCATCCGCAGACCTGGTCAGGTCTGATTTTTCAAAGCTCATGTTGTCTCCCTCCCTCCTCCATATCCCCAAACTCCTCCTAGGTGCCCAGTCAGCAGAAGGTCTCATGTACAAGTATCTGGGAGAGGCATTAACTGAGCAAAGACCCAGCCAGCCATAGCCGAGCTCACAGCAGGTGGTGGTACCTACTGAGGATGAAGATGTGCTGCAGGCTCTGGAAATGGGAGGTCTCATACTCATTCTGCTTCTTTTTCGCCAGCTCCTGGGTGACCATGCATCTGTCACAGAGACCTGCTCTCAGCCTGGAGGAAAACCCAGTTTATCACCACACAGTTCCCACGGGGAAATAAACTCCTTCCCTCCCCATGGGAAAGTAGGAACACCCAGAACTGGTGAGAGGGGTTATCACCCATGCAGCCCAGCCCTGGGTCTTCCACCCTTGGATCCAGTGCCACCACCATCAGCTTAGGAAAGCTCCTCTGCAAGTGCCCAGGGCTTCCCCCAGCTTTCCCAGCAGCCAAATATGAGCAATAAAGAGGTTCGTGTGCTACATCCCACTTCTGGGAAGACAGCAAACCCCAAACTCTCCCCCTAAGAAGGGTGCACTCGCTGCCATCGAACAGCACCCTATTGAAAAACAAATCTTACCTGTTTTCTAACACCTTTACATTTTCTTTAAGGACTTTCTGTTGTTCCCTTAATTGGTGATTTTTAGCAAACAACTCTTCAATTCTCTGAGCATCACTAATTGAAGCAACAGAACAAAGAAAAGAGGGTTATGAGATTTCTCCCCCAGATCTGTGCCTTTATCTGCAGTGCCCTGTCAAGAGGAAGGGTTTCTTCCCTGAGCCCAGTGCTGCTCACACTGGGAAGGCTGAATTGCTTTTGCTTGTGTGGCAGGAGGGAGAAAAATTGTGTAAGAGCCCAGAAGGTGTCCTGCAATAGCTGCCCTTGGAGATAACAGCTTGTTTTGTTCCAGTTTATTGCTTCCCGAGAGACCAAGCACCCACTGGCACAAGCAATCACTCACTGGTGGGAAGACAAACTGGAGGTGGGCTGGGATCATAGAATCATAGACTGCTTTGGGTTGGATGGGACCTCTAAAGTTCATCTAGTCCAGCTCCTTGCACTGAGCAGAGACATCTGCAACTCTAGCAGGTTGCTCAGAGACCCATCCGACTTCATCTGGAATGGTTCCAGGGATGGGGCATTGACCACCTCTCTGTGCAACCTGGGCCAGGCTCTCACCACTCTCATTTTAAAAAAAATGTCTTTTCTCTCCAATCTAAATCTGTTTCCTTTTACTTAAAAACCATCACCCCTTGTCCTGGTGCAACAGGCACTGCTAAAAAGTTTGTCCTCATTTTTCTTCTAGGCCCCCTTAATGTACTGAGAGGCCACAATAAGGTCTCCCCAGAGCCTTCTCTTCTCCAGGCTGGACAACCCCAACTCTCTCAACCTTTCTTTGTCACCCCAGGCTCTGCCTCTGCTGGGGACTTGCACAGCAAAAGTCACCAAAAGGTTAGAATTTGGCAGAGCCAGAAAGTCAAACAGTGCTCTCTAAATTGGGCAGCCTCAGAGAAGTGCCCAGGAGGTCTGAAAATGGAGTAACCTCCCCTCTGCACTCCCATCCTGCTGTGGTGTGGGTGGAGCAGCAGCGGTGTTCCTCACCGGCACTTCTCCGTCGTCAGCTCCGTCAGCTTGCTTTGCAGACCTGGAATAATTAACGGAGACAGAGAGGTGGGGGTTTATTGCCAATTCCTCGGCACTTGGGAGACAACATGCAATGATGGAGCTGCAGGAGGGTGCCTGGCTTTGCAGAAACCTCATCAATTTACAAACATTATTTCTGGGAAGGAGTAACACATCACCTGTGTTAAGCAATATCACAGTTTAATAGAGCTGGAAAAGTCATACAGAATGTGAGCGCATTTTGTATTTCTGCTGTTTAATGAGCCTGCTTTTCCCTCCCAGCCTCAAAAAGCCTGTTTCAGTTTTGTTTCTACTTACTTCTCCTTACAGCACACGTTTCCCAGGTGGGCAGTATTTTATAACTCCCAGGGCTGCAAAGCATCTTGAAGGATATTTACAACTGACAAGAACAGCTTTCATTGATGGATCTGCAGACGTTTCATCTTGTCAAATCCATTTTATGCAAAGGAGATGTAAACATGTGGTTTAAATTGCTCAACAGTTTCCTCTAAGTCTCACATGGCGTGAAATTACACAAGAGAAGAATGAATTCATAAGCCAGAATCCTCCAAAAGCGCTGTTGTTTTGTTCGTAATATTGATACTGGGAATTACTCTAATAGGAGAACAATTGGATTTGGCATTTGGTTGCTTAACCTAATGGTTCTTATTTTAATAATGTATGGCCTGAAGAATAATTTATTCCCTAGAGGAATAAACTACCCAGCCTGATTCTAAGGTTTTCTTTAACAGAGCCTCCTACTCCTGCTGCTTCTGTCTTATAGATTATTGCATCTTCCCACTTTCCCTTTGATCCCTCAGTATCCAATCGTACTCCAATTCACGGTGCTTGGAGAAGATGACCAGCAGCATGCATGTGACTTTTGCAAACCTCCCAATTCATCTTTGTCACTGACCACAGCAGCAGGAACGGGAAAGGAGCCAAATCCTCCATGATTAATGCTTGGAGCAAGTGGGATTCCTGCAGGGACTGAGCACCTCTCTGACTTGCTCTCCAGGAACATGAGATGCAGGAACACCCTCTCTCTTCTGCTCCTCCTTCAAAAAGTTACTGATTTTCTCTGTAAACCTTGTTCTCCACCAGTGAGAGACACCAAGGTGCCACCGGAGGGTGTGCTCCCCTGAGGGCCAGGCTGTGACCCTGTGTCCCCATCCATCCCTGAGGGTGATGCTTGTGGAGCCCGAATTCCCAAAGCTCCCTAATCCGCACCCTCTCCTCCTCCCTTCAGGTTATTTGAAACCAAACAGATCAAGGTGACATTACAAAGAAATGGACCTCAGGCAGTTTTCAATAAGACTTGTTATATCTCCTTACCTTGGACCTCCTTCTCATGGATTTCCTTGAGCTTATTGAGAAACTCTGCAAAACTCTCTGTGGTCATGTTCAGGGCTGTGCCACACGCTGAGCTGCTTCTGTGAGAATGTCCTTTTTGATTTTTTTCAAATTATTCAGGTTTCAGTCTAAAATAGAAACAAAAAAGTCCAATAAAAGAGAAGTATCTTGTGCATGTGAATTCACAGAAGCAGGGAAAAGCCCGAATCTAGAAAGGGAAATCATTTCCTAAGCCATGCACACCCATAAAGCAGCAGGATCACCTGAGGAGGCACTTCCAGACCTGTCCACCCTGTCTCAACCCCCCCTCATGGGCAAAGGGGAAGAGCACTGAAAGTCCAGTTGAGAATTCAGGCTTTTCCTCTGCTTTTTGAGCTGTTTAAGCCACATTTCTCTGGGGTGAGGCAGGATAGGGCATCTTCTGGAGGAAGGGATTGCAGGGCTCGTGTTGGGATCACATTGCTGGGGACTGCTGATAGGAAAACTTGTGGCAACTCTGCTGCTCGAACCAGGTGGACCCATCTCCACAGGGTCCTGAGATGCTCCCATGCCTCCCCCCTCCTTCTGGCACCACGCACAATTCTAAGGAGGCAACACATACTGCTCAGCCATCCCACTGTCATCACCCAGGCTGCCTGCGTGGCCTGGCTGGCTGCAACCTCCTCGAACCCTTGGGAGACACCAAACTGAGTGTTATTCACCCTATTTTGCAGAGAAACCTGCAGAGGTGTTTCACAGAGCTGAGCCCTGCAGGGAGCCTGGTGGGTGCAGAGCTGGTGTAGGCCCAGCACCCACAGGGCTGGATGTCAGCTGGGGCACCCCAGGGTGCACTGTCTGACCCCAGCCCCTTCATGCTGGGAGCAGTGTCCCAGCTCCTGTTCTGGGCTCAGGTCTCTGCTCTGCCTCCCCTGCCTCAGCCTCCCCATTGAGCTTATGGGGTGACTAATGCTTTGTCATGCTGAGTGCCAACACTTAGTGCTGGCAGCAGTGTCCAATTATCTCCCAAACCAGAAAAAGTGCTCTGCTTTCTAAAAAAATTTTGCTTTTTCCTTTTTTTGGTTGAAAACATCCCCAAACAAGAGAGGTGGAGAGCAACCCATGCCAACCCCTGCTCAGTAAGCTGGGAAAGGCAGGAGGTAAACAAAGAGCCTGAAAGTAAAACAGTTGTTATTCAATAATGTTGCCCTAATTTTAAGATTTTTAAAGAATTGTTAAGAATTTCTGCCCTAATTGTCAGATTTTTTTTGAATTTCTGCCCTCATTTTAAGAAATATTAAGAATTTCTGCCCTCATTGTAGGAATTTTTAAGAATTTTTGTCCTCATTTTAAGAATTTTGCCCTAGTCCCATTAATTTTGAAATCACTATCAGGGATGGAAACCAGAAACTTTGGAGATGAGAAAGTTCCTTACATCAGTGAAGACCTCATTCCTCCCTGGGATGCTGATGTTGGGATAAACTCTTGCCTTTCCATCAGCCAAAGCTTTGGGGAGTCTCAGATCCCCTTGAATAACCGTGATCCCAGATCCCTCCTGGCCCACGGTGGTACTGGGAAGGGGTCTGTGTCTGAGCATCCCCACAGAGCATCGTGAAGGATCCCGCAGGGTTTGGGCAGGAGGGGTGCGCAATCTCCCTGCCCCACTGAGCAGGTCAGCAAAGCCCTGCCCACCCCGGGTTGTGTTCAGCACCACCCAGATCATGCTGGGAGAAGAGGGACTTCCACGTGGGAGCATTCAGCATCTCTCCCAGCCCGGCCCCTTGCCGGCAGCCTGCTTGTGCCTCTATCTGTATGCAGAGCAGAGGCGTGCCGGAGCACCTGCATATGCAAGATGTGGGCACGCAGAGCTGGAAGAAGAAACTTTCCCCTAAAGCATCTGATTTTCAAAAGAAACGAGGCACGCGCCAGTGAGTACAAGCAGCGAGCTTGGCTTGCGTGCGCTTAGCACACTTGGAGCAACCAAACAGCTGCTTAGACACAAACCGTCTCGGAGTCGCTTCGTTTGCCTTTTGAGTGAATCTGGTACAAGAGGAGCAGAAAATTCATTCTCTGGGGAAACACAAAAATAGTCACTGCTCCCACTTCCCTGGGCAGAACCCGCCCTTTCCCAGGGCTGCAAGTAAAAGCCACTCGAGGCACGGCACAACTTGTCATGACTCGTGTAGCTCGGGATCAGCTGCTGTGAAATGGGATTGGGAATTGAGCTCTGCTGCTCAGCCCCAAGAACTGTGGCTGAATAATGAAATAATACCCAGTTCTGCTCCAGAAGAGAAAAGATCAAACCCCTGATGTTAATGGGACGCACCTCCTGGGATCGCTGAGTCCTCAATTTGGCAAAGCACTCCTCCAGGACAGAAAAGAGGCTGTGAGACCCACCACTCCCATCATGGGGCTGAACTCCTGAGTGATGGCTGGGAAGGCTTTGAAGTGCTCAGGCACTAATTCCCACTGCATTCCCCAGTGCTATAAACTGGGAAGGGACTGCAACTGGGAGCAGAGCTGGTAGCAGCTGCGCGGGCTCCCTACAATGTTTGCTGGTGCTGGATCATCCCCTGCCTGCCTTGGTGCTGCCCTCTCCCCAAGGCTGGTGTCTCAGGGGGCTGAACAGCACCCAGCATTTCAGGCCCTGGGGCTCCAGCTGGGACATCCTGGGAAGGTGACATCCAGGCTGGGACTTGTGCCAACCTGCGGCTCAGGGAGGCAGGGCTGGGCTTGGATGTGGCTAGGGTGGAGGGCGTGGGGGCAGCCCAGGTGCTCAGTGCCCCATCCAGATCTGTGCTGCTGTGACTCAGAGTTGTGGGCAGAGCCCAGCAGATCAGGATTTGGGGCTGGGGTGTGGGCAACAGCTTTGCTTTCTGTGCATAGCTGAGGTGCCACCAGGGTTGGGGCTCAGTCCTGATTTTCTATTCCTCAGAGGCCTCAGATCAGCAGGCATCTGAGACGTGCTGGTGATCCAATCAGTGGGGAAAAGCTATCACCTTTTTCAGTGCTTTTTTGAGATGCCGTACTGTGGCAAACCTGGTGAGGCCTTTCGGTCTCTGGTCTGTACATGCCCGGCATCATGGACATGTGTCAAGAGCATCACCCTCTATGTATCTGTACCCAGGATTCACAGCAGAGCAACTCCACAGACAGCCCAGGCTCTCCAAAGGGTTCAGCTTTTGTTCTCCTTGCATCAGGTGTGGACTGGTCACGGCACGAGGCCACAGCCCCCTGATCCTCTGCCCCACTCGAGAGGATTTATTGAGAGAGATTTATTGATGAAGACCAGACCCAGAGTCTGTCAGTGTGGAGCTCACTCCCCGAGACAGTGATTTCATTTACTAATTTCGTTTACAGCCCTCAGCCCTTTCCAGAGCTGTCACTGTAAAATACACCCAGCAGTGCTGGATGCGGGGCCGGGAGCAGCCCTTTGGCGTGCCAGTGGGGCCTGCTGTATTTCAAAGCGACAGGTGCCCTCTGCAAACAGAGCCCCCATATTAGGGACCAAAGGCAAACTCCTCCTCCACCCCCTAAATCTGGTGGGTTTAGAAAGCCCAAGCCCCTGGGGCAGGGCGGTTGCTGATGCCGTGGCTTTTCTCACCTGCTTTCCTCACCCCTCAGTTCAAGGCAGGACATGAGGTCCAGCTTGGGGCACAGGGTCCCCGTCACGTTGAGTCTCACATATGGGGCATCACACATCTCAGCATCGCCTGGATACCGGTGACATCGCTCCTCACAGTGGGCTGCTCCTGACTGCAGCTGGGGAAGGGAAAAGCAGTAGGAAGGTTATTTCCCAGTCTGTGCCAGGGGGCTGGGGAAGGGATGGACTCAGATAGGTGGCTCTGACAGTGCAGTCACCCCCCATTCCCTGTCCCTGGGGGGTTTCTAGCCTTTCATTACCATCCCCGGTGCTGCTGGCCACACTTGCATCAAGGCACAGCACATTCTCACCCTCAGCACTGTTTCCCTTCAGAAGAATAAAGCAGCTCATTAGCTAAATGAGTTTAAGATGTTAAAAAAAAAAAAAAAAAAAGAGAAAAAAAAATGACAGGACTCTGAAGTTCTGACACTGTTGGATCAGTGAAGCTTAATGGATTTACCACCCCATCAGCAGCACTGGAGTTGTTCAGCTTCAGGCTGGATTTATGTAATATACCTTCCACCAGGCAATTGCCAGGCAGGGCTGCTTCCACCAGCCAAACTTTCTTTTCTTGGCTACCCTACTATGTTCCTGGTCTAATTTTAGAATTATAAATTGAATTTATACCCAGAAAAGCTGCCTGATCACTCATGGAAAATTTGCAGTGCCAGGAGTATTTTGCAGGCCAGCATGGAGCTGATCTGCTGTGCTGATGTACTATGCACTTGGCAGATGGGAGAGAGCTTTTTGTGTGCATTGCTTTTAGTTTTTTTTTTTTTTTTTTTTTTGGCGTTTCTTTATTTGTGTTTCTGACAACA
>JAAGNO010015345.1:34790-69567 GCA_033439905.1 Ceryle rudis
GCACGCCACAGACGTGGCAGCTGTGCGGGGCTGCTTTTCCGCGGCGGCGGAGCGGGAGAGGGGGAGGGGGCGGGGGGGGGGGGGGGGGGGGCGGGAAGGGGAGGGGACACAAACCATCTCCTGCTAACAGGGAAAACAACCTTCATAGTTTTCCCACCACCTTTTTGCACCACAACGCTCTAGAACAGAGTAGAGAAGGACAAGCTAGTTGGTCTGAGAACATCAGCTCAATAGATGGAACAAGGAAACTGTTTTGATGGTGACCCATCACCCGACTTGATTCATACCAACCCCCAACCAAAATTAGAAGAGTTAGGCTCTCAGTAAAAGCTGGTCACCAAAATTAACATCTGTTATGGATATAGGTTATCCTTCACTCCACAAGTTTCAATAGGATGGGAAAAATTTCTATTTCATGGAAAAAAAAAGCATATTATTGGTTCCCATTGAAGTAGATGCTGCAGGAAATTAATGACACCCAGGGTGGGGGGGGGTTCCTCCCTGTAAGCTGGGCTGCAGTACCTGAGCATGAGCAGGACAGACTTCGAGATCACAAACAGGTTCATCCACGAGCCCAGGTTGCCCACCAAGTGAGCTCATAGTGACACGGCCAGAGCTGGAGACCAACATCCTGCAGCATCACTGGAGGAGGGAGTGAGAGCCCTATGGAGGGCTGAAATAGGCTCCTGGGTCATGGATGTGGGTGGAGGTCTCAGGTGAGGCTGCTCAGGGCTGTTAAAGCCCATTAGTGCCCTCAGGGCCCTGACAAAAACAGCCCTCCATCATTAGCAATCACTCCCAGGAATCAGGCAAACAGGGAGCAGAGCCCAGTGCCTAATTTTAGGGTACATCCATGGTGCCAACTGCAGCACTTATCAGTGATACTGGAGCCAGTGGCACCTCCAGCAACCTGGGAGCTGATAACCCCTCAGTGTGCACCTCCCCACCTGCTAACATAACTCCATGGGGCCACATCACCATTCTGACCAGTATTTTAAGGCCAAATAAAATGTGTTGGAAACCCAGGCTGACTGGAGGAGTCAGCAGTGCCTGTCAGCTCCAGCGCAAGGTGAGCGGCAGGAGCACCCGCTGCTGTTCTTGGGTGCATTGCCTTGACCTGCCCCATGTCATGGTCATCCAGAACAAAGCTTTCCTGCCC
This sequence comes from Ceryle rudis, assembly GCA_033439905.1. Lineage (NCBI taxonomy): Eukaryota > Metazoa > Chordata > Aves > Coraciiformes > Cerylidae > Ceryle > Ceryle rudis. Next base: position 35,950 of record JAAGNO010015345.1, read on the forward strand.
ATCCTTACTTCCATTTATACACAAGGCAAGGTCACAGTCTATCCTCCACCTGCCTTTTTGCAAGAAGCATGGTCCTTGTCCCTGTTACCAGTGTAAGGAAATAATAAATTTGGATTAGGCTAAAACCAGGACCTACCAGTCACTACTTCAGCAGGGTAGGCAGTGTAACTAAGGACCAGAGCTCCAGGTGTCCTTGGTGATCTCAGGTTGGAGATCCAGCATAAAACATGTCCATGTACAGTTCCTTGCAGCCTCCTCTGTTTCACTCTTGGTAACTGTCATCTCAGGGTGGATTGAAGAATCACTCGGCTCACAATGCTTGTTAGCAGTGCTCTGGTATTTTTGCAGCCACACTGAGAACAGTTTCTCTGAAGGAATCATTAGTGTGTGTCATGGGAGCAGGAAATTTTTGGAGAAACATCCTCTCTGTCATTTGAAGGCAAGGGATGTGGGCTCTGCACGTAGAAACCTCGCTGGGAAGTGGCTGTTCCATCAGCACAGGTTTCCTGGAAAGCAAAGTGAGTTAAATGCCATTGTCCATGCCACGTACAAACTCATACTAACAGGGGAATAAAATCTTCCCATGAACTATGCTGGACTTTTCAACTTGGTCCAACAGTGGACCCCCACCCATGAGTCCCTGCTAATAAGCTGAGTGTGGGCGTGAGACCTGAAATATCCTCCTTGCTCAGGGATTCAGCGGGGTTTGTGTTGACGAGGACAAGCCTGAGGCTGATCTGTCCCATTTCTGGCCCTGACTGATTGGTGTTGGTACTGGACACTCAATAAAAGCCTGATGGTACTTCAGAGCTTGATCCTCTTGGGGTTTTCATAAAGCCTCAAAAGAATAAACTCACCAGCTGATGCCCAGAGTTCCCTGCAGCACGAATGAGCAGAGGGAGCAGCATCACTGGGTTCAGGTTGCCAGGACGCTGCTCTGCAGCAGACACACAAGAAACAAAGGTAAAAATATAAAGGGGACCTATAGAAATGCAACTAGGGAGGGGCTGCAATGAGATCTTCCCTGCTTAAACCCACCCCATCCTGACAGCCCTGCTGCCCTCTCAGCAGGCAGCTCCTAGAATGGGCATCTCATACAACAGGTATCTCATATAACAGGCAGCACATATGCCGACAGGACATATAGCAGACAGCTCATCTAGCAGGCAGCATATATAGCAGGCAGCACCTATGCAGGCAGCATCCACCAGAGGCTGCTCGCCGGCTTCGGAAATGCTGCTGCCTGCAGCTGCCTGCACAGGACAGGGCTCCGGGGCTTGCCTGGGGCAGGATCTGTTCGAGTGGGGGTCCTGGGTGCTGCACCCGAGGGGTGGGTGCATCCTCGCCTGAGAGACCCAGATGAGGAAGTTCCCAGCTGCTTTTCCTGCCTTGCAAAGGTAGAAAGGCCCTGTAAAAGTAGGATAAGGAGAGGTCAAGTTAAGCCAGTTGTTTGCTAGTGCTATAAGGATTTAAATAGCAATAAATAACAAGGGCATCCTGCCTTTGTGTGCTGTGGTTGCACCATTTCACCCTGGCTTTGCATGGGGTGGCACTGGGGGACACAAGGCGCAGGCAAGAGGGAGCTTATTTAACACTGGATCTCCTCAGAAATCTGCTTGGAAAAAAAATCTTGTTTTGAAGCATTACCTACCTTACATTTCCATTACTAAAGGATAAAAGAACAGATCATCTGGGAGGAGTGCAGCCAGTGCTTACTGATGGCACAGACAGAGTAAATTCAGTTTTTACATGGATTTTCCTCCTGCCATCTGCTCCTGGAGGCTGTAACTTGGCTCCTCTGAGTCATCTCTCCAATTTCAAAGCCAGGAGCTACCTGCTTGCAAACCTCCTGCTGTAGCAAACTGGAGCAAAACACATGTCAAGGCAGAGGATGAACTTTGGGAACCCTCTAAACATTTAGACCCACAACAAAGGGTTTCACTTCCCAGACCTAAGAGCTTCACACTGACACGGCAGCATTGTGGGCAGGGAGAGGCTATTTCTGGAAGGGCAGTTCAGTGTAAGGATATCAGTGCTTTTTAGGCAGGTCTTTCTTGAATCGAAGGACCCACCTGCATGAGACATGGCCATGGAGACTCCAAGGAAATGGTGAGAGCAGATAAACGTGTGGTGCTTACACAGCCCCAGTCCCCAGCAGATCACCCAGCTCTTTGCTCTGAAGTGGGTAAATATCATTATCCCTTTGCAATGCAGAAGGTGCTGGTTTGAGAGATCAGAGCGACCTGTTCAAGATAACGGAGCTTGTTCATGGCTTTGGAAAAGGTAGCTGATGCTTCATGGGATCTGTGATGCCACGGGGTCCTTTGTGCAGCAGGGATGGATCCAGCCCACAGCTGGCGTCCCTCCAGTGATGCCAGTGCTGGCCAACATGCTATGCAAAACCAGCAGAACGATACTGAATCACCCAGAAATCAAGCAGACAGCCAATTTTTATCCTTTTACCTATCAAAATGGCAATATATTGTCCAGACTCATGCAGAAAGCAGGGAAATTTTCTCAAAAAAAATCCTCTTTTCCTTCTCTTTTGACCAGTGCTGCCAGCTCTGGCCCTGGGTGAATGCTGGAGAGCTGCGCTCATGCCCCAGACCTCCTCACTCCAGTGCTGCTTTGCCCTTTAGCTGTAATTTCCCCCTTGATTGGAAGGAGAAGCAGATGAGTCCTTTCTACTCCAACTCAGTTTTCCTTCACCTCCTTGAACCTGCACCATCTGGGTTGCAAACACCCCATATGAGCGGCTCTTGCCTTCCAAGGTGCTGCAAACATGCAAGAGAGTACAAAGACATCAGCAAACGGGGTGACAGCTGTTGTCCATGAAGTGCAAAAGGATGATGGAAATGTAGCTGTCAATGTCAGGCTTTGGCATAACTCGTCTAGTCAGGAAACACATTGTAAGTTTTCGTAATCCCACCTAAATTCACCTGTTCCTATTGCTGTTGCTCAGATTTTCCCAAGAACCCGGTGTATGAGTATTTTATACTCTAAAAAATTAGTGGGGCTCCATGTCTGGTGTGCTTCTCATAGTGGACAGTGCCTGGCTCCGTGCTGAGGATGCTGAGGACTGTGTGGGCTTTGCCAGAACTTATCCCACTCTCTCCCAGTGAATCAGCCTATTGAAATAGGAATTTCTTAAACTTTACCAAAATGTCCTCTTTTTGTCTCTTCCATCTTCATGGGAGCCCTTGTCTGAGAGTGGCTCAGCCCAGGCTGGGGAAACAAAATCGGGCTGCATGGGCTGGGGTTCATCTCCCCTCCACTCTGACTTTGCTTCCTTCTTCAAGGAGCAGATTAATGCAATTAGGGTTTGGTTTTTTTTAACTATTTCCTCACTAACAAGAAAACGTTTAGGCAGTGTTCATAGCTGGCTTCTGCCTCCCAGGGCTGGAGGGCAGCTGGGCAGCCCCTCTTCCAGCCTGTGCTCCCATCCAAGCTGGACCAGGATGCCAATCTTGCCCAAAATTCTTTTTTTTTTTTTTTTTCCATGGGGAAAGGGAAGCCAGGTCTGTTTTCAGCTGGCTCCTGCACGGCTGAACCAGGCAGCACCCCGCTGTCCTCTGACACATCTTGTCTCTCTTTTAAGCGGTCATGACCCACAGTTTGAGAAACTCTGCACTTAACAGTCCTTCCTATCTCTTACTCTTCCATCTCTGCTCTGTCTCCTACAATATCCATTTTTCCTTGCCCCTCCCTCCTCCCCTGGCCAAATTGAAATAAAAAATTAAGTGTGAATTTCAGAGCCAAAGATGCTTTTGCAATTTTTTTTAAGCAAACACTGCGAAGTGAAGGAAAAACCTTTCCTGTAAATTATAGTCCCATGAAACTGGCTCCAATTGCACAGAGTGTTTGGCAAATTACAGAAGATGCAAATGTCAATCGAAGAAACTCTGGCAGTAAATATTTTTCACAACTGCTTCGTTAGCAAAGCTTTTCACTGGAAAGGCTCCTGCTTTCGAGAGCTGGGGAAGGATGACAGCTCTCCATTTTTTGGTAGGCTTTAAATGGTTTACCCATAACACACAACTATGTCATTTATCCCTCTGTAATTAATTCATCAATAATATCTCAGTCTTAAAGATGAGAAAAAATATTTTGAACTTCATTTCTGGTGCAGATCCTTGGAAAGGAAGATGCTTCGTTGCTCCCTTCTTCCTGGCTCTCCTTGGTGTGGTACCTCCAGCAGGGCAGCACCTGAACACCTAACATGCGAACCCTGAAAGTGCTGAGGTTGGGCTTTTTCTCACTCTCTTTCCATTTCCTCTTCCCCATGATGGAAAAACAGCAGCAAAGTGGTCGCACTACAATAAAAGGCAGAAAGGGATGGTTTGTCTACTTGAAGTGGAAAGAGCAAATGTCAAAGCAGCTGTGCAGCATCCAGTGGCACTAACCCATCACTGGTTTCTCACCAGTCTCCTGATATCTATTTTCTTTAGAAAAAAAAAAAACCCAAAACCAAAACATAGAAAACCCAATTCCTCAGTTTGCAGTGGTGGCTGATCAACTCTTAGGCAAGAAAAAGCTAGCTCTCTGCCAAGCTGGGCTGCAAAAACCCCTAGAAGATATTTCCCATATCCTCCGAACCCAGCAGGCGAATGAAAAGACTGAAAGGAGCACTGCACTTCCTCAGACAATTTGCTAAGCTGGTGCTAATGAAGTTATGTTCTCCTTCTGGGGCCAAAGCCTTTGGAAATGTAAGACTTGCCCTAGGGCCTTGTTGCTGATCAGCTGCTTGTGTGGTGTAACAGTCGAAGAGTGGCGTAGGCTGTTGTGGAATGCCACAGCTCCAGCCACGAGAGCCTGTGATTTATGTCCCTTCCTCCTGAGTGCAAATAAAATAAGACAATGTCATCTGATGCATTTGCAAGGACCTCTGTGAAATTTACTTCTCCAAGTGCAAAGCTCCTTTGGGGAACTTGGTTTATTTGGGCCAACTTCTCCCTGACCCGCGCCATGGGCTGTGTCCAAATCACGACTTTCCAACCGTGGTCTTTGCAGGGTTTCCTCTCCCAGCTTGCTCCCTTGCCTTGCCGTGGGAAGATATTGAGCAAACATGCTTGGTGAGCAAGGGTGGCTGTGGGGGGACTGCTCCTGCAAACCCTCCCTCTCTCCTACATCTGCCTGCCCTTCCTGGAGGGGTCCAAGTACACCCATTAGTGCAAAACCACTGCAGCCACATGCTGCCAGGTCCCAGGTTCCTGCACAAGGTTCCTGAACCCTGTTCTCATGCAGCTCCTTTTGAGGAGTATTTTAGCCAGCTCCTCTCCGTCACTCAGTAAAAGTAACTCCTGCTTCATGCTCTTTGCAGAAATGAATGTGCAAATAAAAGCCGAAGGTGAAGGGCTTTGCTGCCTGCCTCCATGCCTGGCCCCACTGCTCCCAGCACCATGATTTATGCTTTGATTTGCGAATGCCTCTTCCTGCCAGGTGATCACATGGGCCCTCGCCTGCACAGTATTTTCGCATTTGATTTTGCTTCCTTTCCTTCCCTGCCCCCCTCCTCAAAATGGTTTTCATTTTTATTAAAGCAATTTATTCTTGTGGTTGCCAAAGGCTTATCAGGTTCGGCACACGTTCAGACAAGTCATGCCTGGTGATTTTGGAGGCGGGGGTCTGTTTGAGGGGAAGAAAATGAATGAAAGCAACTCCAAAAGGGCAGCTGAGCGGGGCTGGAGCGAGTGTGGACAGGGTCCAGCACCGAGATTTCGGCTCCAGGCAAGGGTGGAGGTCAGGAGCAAGACAGCCTGAGCAGAGCTGGGGAGGACCAGAAAAGGGGCAAAGGGGACGGGGAGAGATATTTTACACCTCCTTGAGCTATTTGCAATACATCCGCTGCCAATCCGGAGTTGTTGGTATTTAAAATGGCACGTAGAGAGGTGTTTCTCCTCCCTTGAAGGTATGTTAATGAGTACCCCGTTGAGAAACTCCTTGGAAACTTCAAGGGAAGACAAATCCTCTTGGTTGATGAATTAATTTTCTCCCTTTGCTTGACCTGTCAGCCTGTGTTGCCAGCAGCATTCCCATTAGCTTCAGTGGAGTTTGCCAATATTTGCTGAGATCCAAGACCCATAGAAATCCACTGGAGCCTTTCCATGGATCTCAAGGAGCTTTGGGTCAAGTCTTCTGCCTGCGGGATGAGGCTCGGGGTATGCGTGTTGGCTGCCTGCTTGGACCCTGCTGGTGAGTGATGAGCTGTTGAATAATGTCTTCATCTCTGGGCAGGGCTGGGAGGAGGGACGGGGTTGCTAACTGGAACCAGCCTGGAGTGAAGTCATTTGTTTCGCCCTCCTATTTCCCTTCTTCTGAAGGCTCCCAGGGAGGGAAGTGGAGCTCACATGTCTGCAAAAACCCAGGGCTCTTGTTTCCTTGTGTTAAAGCTTCACAGTCCTGGAAGAGCTGCTCAGTCCCCGAGGATGTCACCCACTTCTCCAAAGATCAACCCATCACATCAGTCCCACCATGGCAGACCTCCCATTGCTGCTTTACTGCCAACGCCACAGCTCTGCTGGGAAAGGGTTGTGACAAATGCCAGCAGCATGGGGCTAAACACGGTCCCTCTGGAAGCTGCCCTGTCCCTGGCCAAAGAGAGTGAAGTATCTCCAAACTGACAGTTTTCTGGGGCTCCTTGCGAGGCAGCTGAACACGGGTTTTATCAGTATATGAGAGCTTGCAAAGATAACACTTCAAAGGAAACACATTCTAAATACACCTTTAAAAGCCTTAAAATGTAATTCCATAAATGTTTGTGTTACTCGGGCAAGAGATAAAGCCAAGTGGTATTACTGAATTGCAGTGAGGCCGAATACCTGCAAACTTCCCTCGTGTCCCTATCAGATGAATGGTTCACTTATTAATCCATATCTGGATACCGTAGAGCCCTTTCCTTTCTCAATAATCTTCCCCCCCACTCTGTGTGCTGGCTGCTTTGCTGCTCCAGCAGGACCTGGCTGCGGGAGCAAATCCCAACAGGACCACGGTGGGCTCCAGTTTCATGCAGAGACCCCATCCCTGCAGTTTTGACTTGCTTGAAGATCAGCAGAAAACCAAGCTTGTAAGTAAAGCCAGTTCTTGCTCACTTGGTGATGCTGGTCCCACTTGCTTGGAAGTGGTTGATCTGTATTTCTTCTGCTGTTGGATCGGGACGATGATGTTCCTCTGTCCCAAAGGGTGGACTGCAATAGACATATTCCAGAGCTATAAAAATGCCAGGTGAGATCTGTGGCAGCCAAGGACTACAAAGCCAGGGGGTACAAATATCCCATTTCAGTTTCGACTTCTGCGAGGATGAAAGAAATCAAGAAAATCCAAAAGGCAGGACTGAAGCAGTCTGTGTAAAATCCTGAATTTAAATCCTTCACAGCACTGCAGTCAAAGGAAAACACCTCACACTAACACATGTCCAGAGAGACTTCACCCTGCCTAGGGCAGGAGTGAAGGAAATCCCTGAAATCTCTGCTTTTCTACAGGAGAGCTCTGCTCTGCTGGTGCTCCGGGCAGCTGGTGACCTTATGGTGAGTACATGTTCGTGCAGGCTTGTGAGTCTGGGTGAAGACTGATGCACTTTACCAACTACTTTCCCCACAGCTTGTTTAGTCCCTGTGATGCTCATGGGGGAAGAGGACATGCTGTTTAATGGCCAACAAGGCAGATAACAACAAAAATCATGCCAACACCGTTGGAAATGTTAAACCTTGTGAGCACCAACCCCAAAAAGCTAAATTAGCCAATAGCCAATTAGTTAAAACGGCCAAAAAGCTATTTTAGGAAGCAAGTTTGCCCACGCTGGCACACGTGCAGCCTCCAGCTGTCTGGGATGGGAGCAGGATTTGGTCATTAGTGGAAGATTTTGTGCCTATTCATCAAACCCATCTTCGACTTACACTCAGCACCTTTCCTGAAGCTCAGTATGGGGACATCTGATCGGGTGTCCCAATGCCCATCACTGGTGAGAGGTGACATATATGAGCTGGGCAAAGCAACTGAGATTTTTCCTATGTGAAGAGCAGAGATGACGCCAAAAGTTTTCTGTCAGAGCCTGCAGCCCCCACCCATGGGCAGGTCCCCCTGGCAGCACTAATGCTCTGGGAGTGGAAATCGATGGCAGTGCAAAGGCAGCACAAATTGATCCAAACTCTGGTCTGACGGACAAAACATTCCCGGTGTATTGTTCAGTTCACTTAGTCTTAAATAATTAACATTATTCTTAAGATGTTTTCTTCTCTAAACCCCAACATGCACCTTTCTCTGTATTTAACTTGTGGAGACCACTTTTCGATCTCTAACGCTTTCTTTCTCCCAAAACAAAATCCTCAGGATTTCTTTGGACGCCAGAAAACAAGAGTTTGAATATTTGGTTTAGATCCAGAAACATTTCCTTCTCTCTAAGCCAAAGAAAAGTAATGTTATTTTTTTTTCTTTTTCTTTTTCTTTTTTTTTTTTGTACCGCACAGTGCAGAAAGGTGCTTAGAGAAGGGAGAGTGAGGGGTGGTCCAGGGTGTGCCATGCTGCTGGGACCTTATCTTATTGGAGCCACCACCAGTATCCAATAACCCCAGGGAACCAAGACCACAGGGAAGCAGTTTTCCCTGCTAAAATCTTAACAAGTCTACAGGGAACCTCGATGAAGATATGGTTTGCAGGGAAGACAATTCTACCCTGCAGAAAGTGGTTCTGAAAGCCCCGTGGCCAAGGGACAGCAGCTGGGAGACACCCACCCGGTGGGCTGGGAGATCGAAATCAGGATTCAACAAAGATGAAGAATGGCAGAGGGAGAAATCCTGTGTTTTTCTCTCAAGAAGATGTTTTCCCTTCTTTATCTAGTGCATGAGCTATCTAGGCTGTGTGTACCTTCAGCTGTCAGTGCCTGGGATGTTTAACATGTTCCCTTCTGCTCAGCATCCAAGGGTGAATCCAGAAAAGGCAATGGCTGCAAGCAGCACTATCAGCAGCTCAAGAGCTTTAGAGAGCCAGGGTGGTAAGCACCTATCCTTCTTCAGAAGTCCCTTTTGAAGCCAAATTCTGCACTTGCCTAAGGGCTCCTCTGGCTCCTGGTGCTCAGGATGAATCCCCAGCATGTGGGGCTGACAGATTGGTGCTCTGGCTTGGTAAACTCCAGTTACTAATGGTAAATAAAGGCTTAATCATTCGTCTAATCTTTCCTAATTACCAAAGAAAAGCAACAACTCTGAGGCCACCCAGAGACTCTGGTGTCAAACACTTCTACCCATGGTGATTGATGGTGGGTCCCCAAAATTCAAACTGATAGGAGCATGTTGAGTGAATGCTGATGTGCAGGAGAAGGCACCCTGGGAGGGCACATGTTAACTCAGGGCTTTATTTTCAGCCCGGAGCTCTTTGGCCCATGGCTGTGAGTGGTTTCTACCAGGGCAGTCAATCATTCTTGCTGGAACTGTCCACTCATGAGAAGAAAACAGGTTAAAATTCCACTCCTATAATTTTTCCATGTATGAGACTCTCTGTGCCTGTGGGTGACCTGCGTTTGGGTGCAGCTTTGGGAGAAGAGTCCAGGAGCACCACTAAGGCACACTGGCCTTTTTCCCAAGTCTGGCAGCACCGACGGGGTGCTCCAGCTGGACAGAGATGCCACTACAGCAGGAACACAAGTGTTCCCTCATGGGTTACATGACCTTGTCAACAAGAATGCACTATCAAGAATACAAAGGACCACCAAAAAGGGTTAACTAATTAGGAATGAATGACCCTTTGACTGCATTATGGAGCAGAGAGATGTCCAAGATGTACTCAAGGTGTATGGAAGGGCTGGATGTGACTCTGCTTATGGAAAACTCCTCCTAACACCACCCCAGCCCTACTGCCTAACAGCCAAACCACCGGCAAAGGTCCCCTGCTCTCACCAGCCAGCAGGACTTCAGTTCTCTCGTGGTGCTGGTCCCTCTTTGGGCAGATCTCAGGCAAAGATCCTCGCGTGTTCTGGCATTCACAGCTCTTACCACTTCTTTTATCATGGTATTTGATTCAGACCACTGAATGAGGGTGTCCAGTGGGCTGGATGGAAACAATTAGACCAGACAGTATATGACCATGGCTTTCCTGAAACACACGCTGATGAGGAAAACATGGTATCTCCCGTTTGCAGAGGCAAACAGGCTGTTCTGTGAGGCAGACCTGAAGGGGAAAGCCACCAGGGCTGGTCACAGACTGTCTGGAGCTGTATTTACACTTTCCATTCTTCAAATGTGACATGGCTTGACCAGAACCTGCTGCACCTCATCCCAAATGCAATGAGAAGAAAATGTTCTCCAAAATGCCAGTCCCAAAAGGTGATTCTCTGCTTCCTTTTAGCCAGGACACTCAGTTTTATTGCAAAGAAGCTATTTTTGCTTTCATTTTACCTGTCTGTTTTATGCTTTTCTTGCTACAAGAGTCAAGTGCTACCCACCAATGCTGCCCATGTGCTCAGGTGTCCATGTCCATTCAGTTCTCAGTGGAAATGAGGGAGATAACTCTTCAGTTGTGTGACAGCTTTGCAGCACGAACTGCCTCATGTTTTACAACGCACTCTTGCCGTCTGCTGTGCATGCACAGTAGCACTGATCAGCTTTTGGCTAAGAGTGGCATTAAATCATCAAATAAAAACTAATGAAGGAGAGAGACAGAAGATGTGATGATGATGAGGGGGAGGAATTCATAGTATCAGAGGGGGTCAGCCATCATCCAGGCAGGGCTGCTGAATTTATGTGTGTGTTAATTAACATTTTGATTCATTAAGCATAGCTTGTTGTAAGGATTCGTTGATGAGAAGGCAATTTCAGAGCTGGTGACAAGAAGAAGGAAGTTTGTCCAGGTTCCATCCTGTCCTTGTTTTGCTGACGTAGGGCAGAAGTGTCTCTTAATCTTAAAGGCAAATTAAAAGAGAATGTCTGAGGGGCCTGGCAGCCCATCGACTGGCCAGAGCAAATGCACAAACAAGGCTCCCTGCCCATGTCCAGCTTTCTGGAGCATTGCAATGGTTAAGAGAGCTTGCTAAAGTCCAACATCTGCATCCCCCAGCCTTCGCTGATATATGTAGAAACAACTCTACATCTTCTCCTGGATGGCATTACATGGCATGAAGAGGTTGCTGTGACAGAGATAGGCCATGTTCCTCATGTGCAGCCAAGTGCTGAATCATCTGGGTCCCCTTTTGAGATGTCATCTATACTTGTCATATATATTTTACAGAAGGAATATTTCCAGGATGTTTTAGAGAGCATTAATAACATTTATATGTGTCACTTCTTTTCTCCCTTTGCATAAAAAGCCAGGTGCATTTTTATGCTGTGAATCCAGTCACCCGCAACTTCTGAAGAAGAAGAGTTACAGCTCAAGCATCTCAGAAATCTCTAAAATGCACCTGCACTAGTTTCCTCATCTATCACCGTGCTGTTATTTCAAGCTTCAATGTCTTGGAACTTCCCAAGACTCCAAGGGAGCATTTTATGTCCTCTCTCCATGCCCTCCTAGAAATTACCAACTACAACTGAGAAGGTGGACCAGCTTCTCCATGGTTGGAAATCAGCCCAGCACCAGTCCAATCCACCAAGTTTTGCTACTGTAGACCAGCAGAAAACCTGGCCCTAAGCTCTAGACTAGGAACTACTAATTCAAGAACCAGAGGGACATGAATTATTCTTCTTGAGGAACTTCAATATCTTCTCCTCTGGATCTTAGAGCAGGAATTACAGGGACTCATAAATATGGAAAATAACCTGGTTAATTCTATCTGAACATCAAGAAATGATGGGGTCAAGATCAGAGATCAGTACTTACTGTGTCCAGTCTGTTTTGCCCAGTGCCTGGTGCCCAACTTTTTACTGATAGTGCTTTTCCTTCAGAAAAAAACTCAGCCAAGTTGTTCTGCTGGCTCTCTGTACTTTTAAGAAGTGCATTTGCCCTCATGAGAATGCATCAAAATTTTGATGCTTAGCAGAAAATAAAAATATTTGCACTCAGTTCATTTATAGAGCTGCACATAAAATGCTCCCCCTCAGGGCATATCCAAGGAAAAGACTAGAAATAAAATATAAATTCTAAACAGCAGTAAAATGTTTATCGCTTTGGGGATTATGAATGTGCAGCTTTTATTACTACAAAAATCAATTTACTGAACTTGGGTTTACTGCAAAATCACAAAAGTGAAAACCTGAATTCATCTGGCATCTGCAGCTTCACTGCTTCTCCCCGTTCCCAGCAGAGCTGTGTCTCACACGGCCCCTCTCTCTGCCCCATCCCCACCACAGCTCCTCTCCTGACGACAGTCAAGCCCCCTCTGTGTCTGGCAGCCTACCTGGCGTCCCTTTTACTGGACCACTATGTGGAGACCAAGAGTCCAACCTGAAAAAACAATCCCTGAAAAAAGGAGGAAACGGCCCATTTCCTCCATCAGGATTTTTGGTTGTGGTTATGACCCCGTCGTGAGCCGTGGTTTGGGATGGGGATGCAGGATATGGCTGAGAAAAGGGGCTGCTGAAAGCAGCCTGAGTGTGAGAACCCTCATGTGAACATCACCAGAGTGGAACGGGATTATTGTCTGGGAAGGAAAAATCTGCACATTCCAAATAATATCAGGATATTGTAATAGTGATCCCAACAGTCAAAATAATAATAATAATAAAAACCCCAAACAGCCCCCCCCTCAAAAAAACCTCAAACACCAAAAAAAACCCAAACAAACAAACAAGACAAAAAAAGGAAAAGTCAGTGCATAGAAGTCATTTCACTCTGGCTGGGTATCATTCAGCGCAACCCACCACCAAATCCCAAATAACCACTCCTCTGTTTCCATTTCTGGAGATTTTAAGGCTAAAACCAATGTACATTTAAAAAGAGCTCGTGGAAAGCAGTGCGAAGAGTTTGGCCAAAGATCTTCGGGCTTGCTGGCCCTTAGCAGTGGCTCAGAAGAAAGCCCTGGCCAGGCTGCTACAACGGTAAAATTTTGCAAATCCTTCACAGTTTAGCACATTCACCCCCCAAGAGTCCCAGTTCTCCATGAATGCAAATATTTAATACAATGAGAATTTCAGCCATGCTGATTATTGCTGGAAAAATTGAAAAAAAAAAGGTATTTTTAAAAAAAAGTATATATATATATTGGAAGAGGGTTAGGTCAGCTCTACAAATAGTCAAAGCAAATGTTTTGGGAGCGATGAAGAGGATGAAAGGTGCCGAACCGAGCGAGTCAGCAAATAGTTGGGGATAACAGCAAATTCCAGGAAGGAGAAACGCAGCTCAGGAGAGCGTGTTTGGGGTGGGAGGGTGAAACTCCCACCTGATACAAATAGGTTTGTCTCACTCTCTGTGCTGAAACAGGGTCAAAAAGACAGGAAAACAAGGTGTGTAAGAAGGAGGGGCTGCAAAGCCTGGTGTGCCAGGCTGGCTGGGTACCGGGTGACATTCAGCTGGGTCCCTGCAGCCTGTGACATGGGGTTTGGGGCCAGCACCACTGACCCCGCCAGGGTTTGCACAGGGGAGTTTCTCTTTGGGTACATGAGACCTAGGAGCCAGCACACACACCTTTCCCCTTTTGCTCCCCCAAAGAGAGTGAGATTCACAGAAATGGGGGGGGGAGTGGGATGTCCATCCAAGGTAGCCAGTCGTCAGCCCCAGACATTGTCTCTGACTCTTCATTTTGGGGGGGTCTTGTATAAATGAGGTGCTTCTGGAGCGAGCCTCGGTATCTCCCCACAGAGAGCCAGCAGCGCTTGCCAGGACTGCAGATGGATGGGGGAGTGGTGGACAGGGCAATGTAAACAGCTGTGGCTCTGTGCGCAGCACCCGGCCCTGCTGCCTTGCTGCCCCAAAACAACAGCAAGGACCAGGGATCGCTGGGTCCATCCCCTCCTTGGGAGCAGACAAGTTGGAAGATATGGGCATAGGAGAGGTTTGGACACACAGAGCAGAACTGGCGCTGACAATGAGCTAATTTTTTTTAAGCCCCTTTTTCCCCCCACAGTGACACCCCCATCCCATGGCCAGTGGAGTCCCTTAGCCTTTTAGGGCCCTGTAGCACAAACAGCCTTTGCACTGCACTTTTTTAAGCTTAGCACAGTTTACTTCCATCCTTGCTAAGGGGACTGTACCCACGGGACAGCCTGGAAGGGGATGCCATCCCCCAGCACACTCCAGCAGCAGGAACACAACCCACTCCAGATGCAGATGGAACTTCTGCCCTTTCCCTCACACATCGACACACCTCCAGCAGTCCCACCCCAACTGAATTTTTCATCTCTCATACCAAAGCAGCCCCTCAAGTTTTATCTATCTATCTTGCAAAAGATGGAAAGTGCTTCACAATTTTTCCAGAGGTCATCTGATAACCCTGTCAGGCTTAATTGTGCCATAATCAAATCCCTCCCCCAGCACGGGGCAGGATGAATCAATCGTGAGCAAACACTGCTGACAGACCCCACCAGCACAAAAGGTGTGAGCTCACAAATAATTTATTACGAATATGTGTGAGGGGGAGGATTCATTTTCATTTCCTAAAAAAAAAAAAAAAAAGAAACTTTTTTTTGCCTTGTGAGGAAGCAAACAAGAGATAGGGGGGAGAGGCTTTGAACTGCAGTGAATGATGGAGAAAGGGTGGGTGAGGATGCAGGAGGAGGTTGCCCCTCAGGATCTGCTGCTGGGCAGACACACAGGGCTGGGAGAACTGTGGGGGGGCTCTGAGCATTGTTGTGTGACTTTCCAAGGATTGCATCCTGTTCCAGAGACCTTGCTGCAATGCTGTCTGTGTGAGCAGAGCAAAAAGACTCCACTGAAAGTAAGTTATTAGAGCAGTATTGGTCTTGCCTATGAAAACCCAAAGCCCCTTGAATTTTACTTTCTGCTAGATTTATTTTCCAACACAGCAGACTAACTGCTCAATAAAAATCCTGGTAAAGTGACACACATGAGCAGGATAAAGGTGCTGAGCTTTGCATCCTTTGAATAACTTTTGGTTGGCATCACTGGGAAAGAAAAACAACCTGAATTTTCCCCCAGACTCAGGCTGGTTTCCCTGGAAAGGTTCAGGATCCCCCAGATGAGCATTTTCCTCTCTACAAGACTGAACCCTGATGGTCCTGTGTGACAACTCTCTACTTCTTTGCAAATTACCGACAGTGCGAGAGGCAATGTTCATTCCTGAATCATTTGGACAATTCTCCAAGTGATGCTGATGCAGGTTCCATGGGCAGGACCTGAAGCTCCAGCACTGCAGTGGTGATGGGAAGCACACAGACATGCTCCTTCTGGCTCTGCAGTGCTCGGAGCACATATATTCCAGGTCCTACACAAACAACCCCTCTACCGTAGGGTGATGGAAGAAGGGGGACAGCTTTCCTTGCTGCTGCCACCACCCTAATCCACTACAGTGTGGGCAATGTCCCAGTTTCCAAACTCATTTGACCATAAACATGGTCCTGGAAACATTCCAGGTCAGGCTGGACAGAGCTCTGAGTAACCTGCTCTAGTTGCAGATGTCCCTGCTCACTGCAGTGGGGTTGGACCAGATGACCTATAAAGGTCCCTTCCAACTCAAACTATTCTATGATTCTATGATTAACATGTGTTTATCGATCAGCAAAGATTTCATGGTAAATATTCCTTTTAATCCAGCTTTCCAAGACAATAAGGATTCCACAATAAATATCCCTATTAATCCACCTTTCAAACTACTGACTTCCAGGAAGAAAATGATAGATTATATGTAGGTGACTTAATTGACTTCTCCAGCATGAACCGAAGCCACCAGCCACTCGCTGTTCCCTCAAGCCACAATGTTAAACCATAATAACTCTCAGCCGACTCTATTTTTTCCCCATACAACTATTGCAGAAGGGCCATCAGACCGACCAACAGTTGGACTCAGTGATCTTAAAGGTCTTTACCAACCTAAATGATTCTATGATTTCCTATGAGATGGGGAAAGCCCTGCAGAAGCAGCTCACATTAAATATGGGAAGTGACTGCCACCTCCAGCCCTCTGCCTGCTACTGGAGCCAGCAGCTCTCAGCCCTGCTTGGGTGACTGGAGGAACCTGGAAACTTGTTTTACCTCTTGCCCGTACTGCAGCTATAAACAGTGGGGCTCAGAGAGCAGACACACGAGATGGCAATTAGCCCAGAGCTATTAGCCGTGCTTGAATATCATATACTCCAAGCTTCCTTGATCCACTGGAATTTATATGACTGTTAATGGGGACTGTAAATTGCTGTCAGCGGAATAACTCGATCCGTGGTTTTTTGGAGAGGTAGAGGGATGGGGGGAGTGGGGAGGAAGAGGGGAAGGTGCCCTGAGATGGACATGAGGAGCTGTACAACAGCCTTAAGGCACTGCTGTCTACTGGCATATAACAGATAATAAAAATATGGTTTAATTTAGAAAGTAAGGATATGGTGTCAAAATAAAATGTCTCAAGGACAAGTAGGGAACATAAAAAAGTCAGAGCCCATGCTGTGAGCATCAGCTGCACATCATAAAGATACATTAATGGTATATTTCTTTAAAAGAAATTTTCATACTTGGGGGTTTTATGAGAAATAAGAGTTTAAAATATTAAAAGTAGAAATTTTATGATTGGAGTGGAAAAATGTTGAGATGAAGGAGGTGGGAACAGCAAGAGCTCAGAAGTGAAGCACTGGTACTTTTGATGGTGTTGGCAGAGCTGAGGGCACTGACCCTGCTGTGCTGAGCTGGGGTCCCCACCAACTTGGTGTGTCCTCCCTTCCCTCTACCCATTCCGCGTCCCCAGAAACCAGTGGGATTTTTATTAAATGGGAACAGAATCAGGCCCCAGAGGCCAGAGATACAGGCAGAAAGTAATTGCTTATTGTAAAACAACAGACAAGCAAAGCTACTTAAACCAGATCCGCTTGCGTGCCAATGAGCAAAAATAAAATCAATGAAAGATATAACACTTTGTTTTAAATTAAAACCCTAGAGACAAAACTAATTAATCTGGGTGCAGATCATTGCTTTTGGATTCTGGTCTTGTGGACCCTAGGAAGGGCTCACAGCTTCACAGCACCTTTGCAGAACCGATGGCTTAAAGACACAGAACAAATACTTCTGACCCTGTGGGGAGTCCTCCTGGGTTCATCTGGGCTCAGGAATAATAGAGAGACCCACAAGTTCATTTTTAGCAGGGGAAAACAAAAAAAAAGAAGGCATTTTAACCCAATGACTAAAATATCCCATCCTATTCCACTTCTCTCTCAGCTGCTGGGAAGAATAACTTGGCATTCCCTTCCCCTGTCCTGCTGCTAAAACCACAGGTTTCACAGAAAAAGTCACAAAAATAGGGAATTTCTAAAACACAACGTCCATCGCTGGCAAGCAGCTGTTGACAGTCACTGCTCGTAGGGGTGGTTCCACTATATATTTCACTGGCATTAACATCCAGGGGTTCTGAATGGAATCCAGGTACTGGGATGCTCCTGAGCCAGTTTGCAATCCTGTGCTGATTTAATACTTGTCTTCTAGAGATTTATCTGCACCTTTTCTGATTCCTTAAAGCTGAACAGATTTTTGCTGCAGAGCAGAAGGGTCCGAAGAGGATGGGCGCAGACTGCAATTGGTATCTCCTGTTTGGAGGATGCTCCCTGCCCAGCCCCAGCAAAACAAGAAGGACCACGTAAAGAGAGTGTGGCTGTACAGTCAGCTGCCAGCCCACCCCTGGGCTGGAAATTACAGCTCTGGAGAAAGAAGGACTAAAATTTCATCCTAACTTGTTAGAAAGGCATCTCTTTTTCTTTTTTTTTTTTTTCCCCAAACACAAAGCCAAATTTGCAGTATTTTGGACACCATAAATATTAATGCAGAGTATATTACGCTTGTGGAGTGTAACTATTCATGATGCATCAATATTAATGAGCTGCATCTGAAATCTCTCTCTGGGCACTCAGTGCCCATCAGCAAACCTTTGTGGCTCACAAGAAGGGATCCCTCCCTCCCTGGATTTAAACTTGTGCTCAATCCAGTTGTGCAAAAATTGCAATTACAAGCATTGCTCTAGTAAAGTCTTTAGGAGGAATATCCTTAAAATAAACCAAACCCCTTGTTTTCTTGGTCTCCTGATGCCATAAAAGCAATACCCAGAGACCATTTTACACAACTGACCACTCCACGAGGCTGAAGGTGGCATTGTTCTTTCTTGTGGTCCATAAAACATGCCTAGCATCATTAGGCTGCTCAGAGCCTTGTGTGGTCCATTATATTTTATGCCGGTTTCCTAAACATTCACAGTTAAATAAACTATGATAACACTTCATAAACATTTTTCTAACATGCGGAATGTTTGACATGAATTTCAGCTATTTTAAAACTAATAAACAATTGTCAATTGGACGTCAGAGACTAAGCAGAAGCCACAACTGTTCTTACAGAACATCAAAGGCATAATAAATATCTGATTTTTTAAATTTTTTTTTTAAGCAAGGCTTTTGTACTTTTGCATACGAGCCCCTGTCAGAGCACAGAGGGATGAGCACTGGGGCTGTGTGTGTTTTTGTCTGCCATGCTCAGGGGTTTGGCTGAGAAATGGGAGGTGTTACACCTCATAGGATCAGGCTGCACTTAAGAAATCTCCCGGTATTTGACAAAAACCAAAAACTGAACAGACCTCAGGCTCCTGCCAGCTGCAGATGCCCTTTTTTTTCCCAGGTGAAAGGCACCTTGTGGACCCGTTTGCAGCCTCCCTCACTCTGCCAACCCTTATGGGGTCATCAAGTCCCACAGCCCTGCTGGTTCCCACATCAGCACAAAACCAGGAAGCCTGAGGCTGAGGCGCTGCCTGTAGGTAACTGGGGAGCCATGGGATGAGTCTGACCTGACTTACAAGGGAGTGGTGGTGGCCCAAAGGCTGCAACCTCCTTCCTGCACCCATCTCTCCCAAGCTGCTAAGTGTCTACAAGCGGGAGCAGGGTGGGGACAAATGGCACTGCCATGGCCACACAACTGCATCCCCAAAGAGCATCTCCAGAGGATTTTACATTGCTGCAGTGTCAGAGCACATGAGGGGTCCTTCAGCATTTGGGACAGTGCCACTGGGAAGGGATGGGAGAAGACCAGAGCCCCACAGCCACCCCAAGAACTTGCAGCTCCTCCCTGATGCAAGACCAGCCCTTTGATCGTGCCCCATTGGGTGGAGAGAGGAGACAGCTCAGGAAAATATTTCTCAAGAGAAATACAATGTCAGTGGCATATTTTTTTTCTGAAGAACACAGATTGGAAAAAGAAAAAAAAAAAGGAAAAAAAAAAAGCAAATTTAGAATAACAGCTCATTTAGCAAGAGATAGTTCGTCCCCTTTAATCTATTGTTCCCAACATCCCAACTGGTTACAGGTTTCCAGTCCTGACAACAAGAACTTGTGAGCCTCAGGGAGGAAACTACCACCGCTTAATATTTATCTCTGGGCACATACATCAGGAAGGAGTCACCCGCGGGAGCAGAGCTATCAGGCCTGTGCTCATCTCTCCCGTGCTGTGAAGGATGTGTGATTCCAGACGAGATGAAAGTTGTCCCCCTGTTTGGGATGACGGATGGTGGCCAGTTTAGGGGGAGGACTGCTGGAATAATCACACTGCTTTATAAAACTAGAGAGTTTTGGAAGCGAATCTAAGGGAAAGTTGTAGAGTCTTGGGGCCAGATGCACTAAAGTCTCCGGTTTTTGTCATGACACAAGACAGAAGCACTGGAGAAGTCCTTCAAAGCCACCGCAAGGCTCATGGGGGTTTGGGATGCTCTTGCCAAGCTGCTACAGAGCTGGGGGTACCCAGGATTGGGCTGCCCCTGTGCCCTGAACAGCTCTGCCTCCCTTGGACCGCTTGACTTTACAAACCTCCACTCAGTAAAACCCCAGAGGACTACAAGATGAGAAACCAGGGGAGTATGAAGCTGTCAAGACTGCTCACCCTTCCCCAGTGCTTTTCTTGAGCTCCCAGGTGTGATGCCTGGGGAAACCAGGACAAGGACCTGCCAGAGCCTCTGGCAGCTGGATGCTGCTCTTCTCTGCCTGGCAAAACCCTCTCTAAATTCACACCTCAGCCAGTACCGCCTGCGAGATGCCTCATGCCGCCGCTTGGGCTTTGCATTAGTCCCTTCTGCCCCAGGATGTCACTTGTCGCTGGCACAGCCCTGCCTCACACCCGCGCTGCTGCCATCCAGCACTGGAGCTGTGGGCAGCTTTTTTGGCTGCCCCGCTTTGCCCCTCCTGCCCCGGCTGGCTGGGATGGGGCTGGCACCCAGTTTTTCCCACTGGCAGGAAAAGGCTGGTGAGCCCCGCCGGAGCCAGTCTGGCTGCTTTCGGCAGAGCTGGGCGCTGGGGCAGATAAGTAAACACTCGCAGCTCTGACATAAATTACTTTAGTCCTTGACAGCAGGACACTGACCAGGGTCGCCTGATAAGGGAGGGAAAGCCTTGCATGTCTCTCAGTCCCACTCAGATATTTCACAATAAATGTCACTGGGAAAGAATAGACACTTCTGTACCCATTAGGCAGCTGCATGTTCCTGTCACCTTGAGAAGAAGGGACGCATTGTCAGAGCTGTCGGAGCAGGCAGGAACCAGCTGTTAATCTGCTCTGACATCCTTTTTCACAGAGCAAGTGTGAACGGGGCGTTGCAAAAAGCCAGGGGAAAGGTGATTAAAAATAGGCCCTCAGTGAACACCTATGGGGTCAGTCACTGCGCTGCCGGTGGGGAGCGTCAGCCAGAGGACCAGGATGGAGGCACCACGTCCTCCTGGTTTCAGCTCCATCACTGTCTGCAGTTCCCTCCTCCCCTTGCCTCAGTTTCCCCTCAGCAGGGGTCACATCGCCCAAGGGCAGGATGTCTCCCTTGACTTGTGCGGGTGGCCAAAATACATCTTATTTTGAAAGGACCATGGATGATCCAGATCCTTCTTCAGGGTTGACTGTTTTGGATTAGAGTTGGTTGCTTGAGTTCTGATGACATGGTTGCAAAGTTGGTTGTCAAAAGATGAGCTGGATGGACCGACACTGCTTCATCTGGGTGCATCCTGGCAGATGTAACAGTGATGCCTGATGATGCCAGCAGCTCCAGCTGGACATTCTGCTCCTCTGCTGAACATCACCCATGGAAATCTGCCTGTGCCTTCATCATCACTGCCCAGTTCTCTCCACCACCCTGGCTGAGGGGCTTCTGCTCCTTATGGACCCTCTTGCACAACAAATCTCATTACAGGGGCCATCTACACTGATGCAAGTGATGTGGTACAGAGATGCTGGTAACAGGTATCCGGGGAGTCAAATGTGCCCTGTGGACAGCTCTGACATGAAGCTCCTGGTGTGTCCACCTGGAGAGGACCTGGGAATCGCTGCAGCTTTGTTGCAGGCAGGCAAGAAATGTGGAGACTGGACAGGGAGTGGTGTGCCTGCTCTTCCACAGGTGCCCTGAAGAAAGTAGCATGTAGAACAGAAGAGGATTCTTGCTTCAAATTATTTCCCAAATTAAAGTTCACTGCCTTCATCTCCTCTCCTTTTCTTAGTGACACTGTTGACCAATATACAGATTTCTTTAGTGGAAATGGGTTTGATTTTTGTCCTGATGAATAAGACCACTGCAGATCCATTTCTTGTCTTGTAGCTTGTTTCTTTCAGCAAGACTTTGGTGGCCCAGCCTTTGCTCCACATAAACCACCTGCACTCACTCTCTGTCAGATCCTTTGGTCATTCTTGGTTCCCTGTGTCCTGCAGATCTTCAGAGTTTTGCTACACAGTCTTAGCTACAGGTCCTTTTTATTACTTCAGATATTAGGAAATCTTGGGTGGAAAACATCTGCTTTGTGTCTATTGCATTTAGGATACTCATTAAAGGGATATTCCCTCTGTTATCGCATGTCTGATCTCTGGAGGAGGATTCTGGTTGCTGAGCCACAGGCTGCCACGTCTCACCAGGTCCCTACCATGGCACGAGCTGTGACCCCCAAGCCCCATGCACCCCTGGGGACCTGGCCTTGGCTCCTGCCCAGGTAGGACAGGTCTGGCCAATGCCGTGAGCTGAAAGGTCCCTCACAATCCCATGTTCAATATTTGATTTTGCTCCACTGTTTAGCCTTTTAATGTGGTTCTGCTTATTTTTACAGGTTTCCCAATCTGCCCCCTCCCCAGATTGTTTATATTTTTGGAAAGCCTTCTGTTTAGTGCCTGTAATATCCCTGACATCCTTTAGCTGCAGTGGTCTTCACTACCCGCTCCTCTGCTGAGACTTAACTGGGATTTGTTTCAATACTAATCTCTCAAGCTGTTTATTAAACGACCTCCTGATTTATCTGCAAAAGATTTTTCTTTAAGTTATAAAATTTCAATCAAAATTCCTCCGGGCATTTTACATTCCCCTCTTACGATCACTAAATCCTATTTGTTCTCGGCGTGACCCCCTTTGGCTCGCAGCCCGGTTTGGCCCCAGCACGGCTGGAGGAGGTGGCGTGGCAGAGAGCGTGGATGTGCGCTGCAAGCGAGCAGCTCCAACTGCCCCCTTGCCCCAGCAGCCTCCCACCTCCAGACAAGGAGACTTTGAGAGTTGCTTTGCTGAAACCATTTCTTTCCTTTTCAACTCCAGACTTAGCTGCTAGCAAGGCTTCCCTGTTAGCAAGGGTGAGTTTTTCTTGTTGTTTCATCCCCTCGCACCTAGTTCCAAGCCTGTAACATGCTAAATAATTCCTCTTCCACCTTGGTGTTTACATTCTTCAGATACTTTCTGCTGCTTTTCATGTCCCGACTCATTTGGCCCTTTGCTGGGTTATACCGGCTCCTTTCATCTTAGCCCAGCACATCAGCCTCCCAACCCTCAGCTCCTTCCAGCCCGCCCAGCTCAGCAGCAGCAGCACCAACCAGGCTGCTTCCTCCCCCCAAAAAGACTCATCCACCCACCCCAGTCCTTCCAGGATGAGGTTGGTCCCAAGACTGAGCTTGCTCCCTGTGCCTGGATTGTTGTTATCCAGCAGCTTTCCCAGCCAGCTCACTCCCCTTGGTGTAAATCAGGTGTAGATTAGACCAAGCAGCATTTTATACCCATTTCTCCCTCTGCAGGGAATACAACAATCCTCTAAAATCCCAATTGGAGAGGCAGCCCATGAATGCACATGGCAAAGCTTCACCCTCCCAAACACAACTTCTCTGCCCTATTTCCCCGCTTTTCCTCGCGCCCAGGGCAGCTTTCAGACAGAGAAGAAGATAGAAAATATTTCACCTATCTGGAGAAAAACAGTATTTGGTGTTCAGCTGTTTAAAAACAGCTTTTGGGCTTTATTTACAGGAGGAGGAAAACCCGCTAGTGGTCTGCATACCCAATAATGTCACATAAAGGATTTGAATCCTTCTGCAGGTTTTACCCTTGATGTCATTTGACTGTATATTTACTATAGCAAAGGAATGGCAAGTCAGTAATTGGAATAATACAGCTATGCAGAGAAGGAAAAAAACCACCTTATTAGTTTAATACACACTATTTCCCCCAAAACACAGCTCCTGACTGATGTTAGCCAAACAAAACAGTCCACCTAATATGTGCAGGACACTTCAAAGAGAAAATGAAAAGCGACAAAAGTGATATGAGAGGATGAGGAATCCCAGAGGGTCCTTATCAGGATCCCTCTCAGTGGATGTTCCCATGTTTTAGTGGGAAAAAAAAAAAAAGAAAAGAAAAGAAAAAAAGGCAACAACAACAGAAAAGAGCCAGGAGTGCGAGTCTTGAGTCTCGGCGGCTGATAGAGGATTTTCCTCTGGCTAGACACAGGGTCTTTAGAAAAGCTGCGGCAGAGTGTGGGATCATTAAACACCTTCAGATTCCTTCCCCGCTGCCAATCACGGCATCAGCAACCGCCCTCTCCATGGCGTCTGCTGATCCCACTTTGAAAACCTCCCCATTTATCACCGCTGGGAGAGATCCTGCTGAGACCGCTGGAGCCTGCTGCTTGTCAACAGGGCACCTTATCTTCTCCAAACATTTACTTAACCCTTTGTCTGGCAGGCTGGGAACAATGGGAGCCCGGCCGCGGCCCCGCACTGGGGATCCCAATTCCAGCCCTGCCTTGAGCAGGAGCTGCCAGTCCCTGCCTGGGCACGGGCACCAACAGTGGGCTGAGCAAAAGATACTGGAGACCACCACGGTACCAGCCTCCACCCCCATGGAAAAGGTCACATGCAACAGAGTAGACCAAAGAATTATTTTTTTCAAGTGTTTTCTACCAGGAACTGAGGTACAAAGAGCTTTTCTAGCTTTAAGCAGGCCATGAAATTAATCATCAGTAATTCCAATAGTCCTCCAAAATCAGCTACATGAGCCCACAGTTGGTGCAACTCTACTGGAAGGAATGACACTGCCTTCAGAAGATGTAGCCCTTGCTGTGTACCACTCTAAAGGTAATTTAAATTTACTCTCCACTCATCGCCCTTGTAAGTAGAAGATTCCAGATATGTCTTCACCAATCAACTAATTTCAGAGCAGGTTTGCTTCTAAAATCTGGCTTTTTTGGAGAACTTTGCTATAATGCAGCAAGTGAACCAGAGTTACAGGTTCCTAGTGAAGGTGTTCTGCACTTGCAACTGGAAAATGAGATCTCAACTCTTGGCCTTCAATGCAACAGGAGAGAAACCCACTGGCATGGGTCCCAGCAGCCCAAAGCCTCTGATGTGCACCCACTCCGCTGTGCCAGCACTTGACTTGAGTCAAATGGCAGTGGTGAGGTACCTGCTGCCAGGAAGGATGTCCAGGGGCCCACAGCTGAGAAATTCAGGCATTTTTTTGGCCTGAAGAACCTCAAGTCTACACATCTTCACTTTGTAACAAGCCTTTTGCAGCCCCTCAGCAGCTGGCGGCAGGTACAGGGACACTGTCCCAGCAATACAGCAGAATAAAGACCTCTAAAGAACCAGAGGACATAGAGATGAGCTCTCACAGCTCCGTCCTCCCAGTTGTGAACAACCTGCAGCAGCCTGGCTCAGAAGCTGCGCTGAGGGCAGTAACAAATGGCTGCGTAGCTGGAACCGAGTTTTAAGTCTTTGTACTTGTTGTAATGCTTTGTGCTGTTATCTGTGACAAGAGCCGGGAGTTCACATCTTTATCTCGGAATAAAGACTCACAGATCATGGCAGCGTTTGACGGTATGACAGCCTTGGGAAATCTGGAATACAGCTAGCAACAAACAACCCTTCCAGCACAGCAGTGGGGGCAGACTGAGGCTCCTTTCTTAATCCCAGTCTGGACTGTTGCATTATCTGAAGTGTTTTAATTAACTGTCCTTCATGTACTTGCTTAGTGGAGTTGGGAATGAGGTTGATATACACTTCTGTGCTTCCTAGTACTTCAGCAAGTCACGCTATCCAGGTGGTCTCCCTAAGCCATTTGGAGGGAATATAGGAAGGGGTAAGCAAGATCTTTATGTTTCCAAGCCACATATATATAATCATAGAATTGCTTTGGTTGGAAAAGACCTTCAGGATCATCAAGTCCAACCATCAGCCTAACACTGCCAAGCCCATCACTAAACCATATCCTTCAGCACCTCATCTACATGACTTTTAAAGACCTCCAGGGGTGGTAACTCCACCACCTTCCTGGGCAGCCCGTTCCACTTTTTAACAACCCTTTCAGTGAAGAAGTTTTTCCTAATGTCCAACCTAAACCTCTCCTGGTGCAATCTGAGGCTGTTTCCTCTTGTCTTACCACTTGTTACCTGGCAGAAGAGACCAATCCACACAATATATATATAATATTCATACTGACACTGCATTACATACTTTATTGAGCATGTATTCAGAGTCTTAGGGGGCAGGTGCTTAACTCACATGCCATCTAACAAAGCTTAGGACCCTTTTTAAGGAGAGGTTACTTATTTTTCAGCAATGAATATTTATATTGAGTGTTAGTGCTGGCAAGTGACACTGTGTTGGTGTGATGTTTGGTAGGCTGGTGTGGCCTTGTGGCCACCACACTATTGTTACTGAGATGCAGGCATGGACCTTCAGTAAAGGAAAGGACCCCTTCGAATACAGCTTAGGATGCATCTGTGAAATCTGTGTTCTCCCAGCCCTTGGGAACAAAAGAGGAACAAGAGTGATGTCACCAGCTAGTCCAGAGCAGAACTGAGCTTAGATATCTAAAGGCCATCCCCCCAGGACAGGAGACCATGATCAGTCAGTAGGAAATTGGCGCTACAGGCAGGGTGTGCAGAGGTCTTCAGGACTTGTGAGTGCACAAGCAGAAAGCTCTGATCGACTTCTGAAGGGCACCAGCATTTACTCTTCAAACATCACTTACAGCAGAGCCCTGGATGGAGTCTGACTGCATTCTCAATTTAAACAAGTGCTTAAATAGTACCTAGAATAGTCTAAATTTCACTGAACTGGATGAAAAGACACTGGTGGGAATTGAATCGGGCAATGCTCATTGAACTTTGTCTACTGAGGAGCTCTTTTCAGAGCTATGTGGCTACTCAGAAAGCAAATGTGTTTGCCTTAGGTCTATAGAAAAGTTTAGTGATGCCGTCATGTTACTTTTCATCTCTTTTTGGAGAGTGGAAGTACTTGCTCCAACTGTTAACTTACTTTTCTAAAGACCTGTGACCAAGACATAGTGCTTCTTCAGCACTTCTCCATTTTTTACCCCCCCAGGCTTGTTCTGTGATTTTGGGCAAGAAATCCACAAGCTTTGTTCTGATAAAAAGAGACAAGATTCCTGTGTCTTACGCCATGGTTATTAAAGGATATTGTGATAGAGAAAAAAAGCAGGTCAAAGAAGTGGTGTGCTATTTTAAGTGACATCTGAGAAACCAGCACCCACCTTTATTCACTTGATAAAAAAAAAAAAAAAATACCAAAGCAAACCCCAACAACAAAGCAAAAGAAATCCAGGATGTAAGTGGCTCAGATAGCTTTGGATCTGGAAGGGGCTTTTGATGGGGAAGGAAAGCAGACTTTGGATATAGCTTGTACAACATTTATCCTAATAAGAGCTATAGGAATGTGACAATTATTTAGCCAACAAACCTTGAACTATAGGGGACACTGCTGTGTAACTCCTGACTCCCATTTCCTCATGTTTTTATTGAGAAAGGCTCCCTGAAATGGCCACACATCTGATGTATTTCACTGCAAGTGAAGATAGTTCTTCTGGCACAGAACACACAACCTTATGTTTTTACAGAGCGTTGCTGGACTGACTGGTGAAGTGGCTGTCATACTGCAATGGCATGCTGTCCCTGAGTGAAGTGACATTCCTGTACCCTTGGCAGCAGAAGACATGTTTCTCCTACAGTGGAAGCGCTCAGAGGAAAGCCCCGCGTGCTTTGGCAACACCAGCTGGGTACCTGGTAAAGATCACTCGACACCGCCTGCCCTCGCTCCATCCCATGTTGCCTCCACTACGATAATGGGAGCCTGCAGGCATGCTTCTCCTAATCCCGACAAGGGCAAAGTGAAATTACATCCACCTTAAGGGAGGAGAAAGACATCACCTTCCAGATGGGCGAGGTACAGTAGTACAGTACCTCCTGGCTGCTTTAGGACATGGTTCTAGCTCTCCGATGCTAGCAGGGCCGCACAACCACGGTACATGAGCTTCAACATGAGCAGGGGAGCTTAGACACACTGATGACAATGGAGCAGCCATTACACATTGGGTTACGACCCAATGGTCCCATCAGTGCAAACGAGAAATTAACAGCAGCATTTAAAGATTTTTTTTTCTCCACCCCACCAGTAACAGGCAGACATTTAGCACTGGGCTGCCAGCACACACAGACCCAGATATTGCAGTGGCTTGTTTAGGTGATGTGATTCAGGTACATACTTGAGCTCCAAGCAATAGTGTAAAGATAAGGACAGACTTCAACAGAAGTACTCACGGGATTTTTGGAGTATGCACGTCCAAGCTGTAGGTCTACGCCGAGCTCTCCTGCCTCTCCCTGGAGCTGGCTCTGCTGGAGCAGCAACCTGCCTGCACAAAGACCAAAACATTACTGGTTCTTTGATGGGTGACAGGTCTCTGATGCTACAGCATGGCACACCTGGACAGATAAACTTTGACTTCCCCAGAGGAAATATTGTTTAGGAAGAGAGGGCTAGTCTGAAAATGCCTCCTGTGTTCCTCTGCCAGACATTGAACAGAATAAGGTGGTTTTTTCCCTCACCTGATCTATTTTTGTTTAACTTAACAGTGAAGGATGACTGTCAGGAGGAAAAAGCCAGAGTATTTTCTTTTTTTCTGCAGCTTGAAAAAGTTAAAGCTCATCT
This sequence comes from Ceryle rudis, assembly GCA_033439905.1. NCBI lineage: Eukaryota > Metazoa > Chordata > Aves > Coraciiformes > Cerylidae > Ceryle > Ceryle rudis. Next base: position 64,216 of record JAAGNO010015345.1, read on the forward strand.
TTAGGCTTTCATTTCAGAATAGACATAGCTACACCAAGCCCACCAAATCAAAATCTGCTTTTTTTGAGTCACTCTCTACAGTGCCCTTTTACTCCAGCCTTACCCAGAGCAAGAAGCTGTTCTTGTGGTACCAGTGCTAGGTAACAAGCCAGCTGCTGGGTAAGGTTTACAAGTATGACTCCAGAAAATTGGGTCTGAGATAGGAATGAAGTTGAATATGAGACATCAAGACCATGGAACATCAGTTAGGACACCATGGGACTTTACCAAACAGTAATTAACTGTCTGCCAGAGACCAGAAGACCAGGTGCAGTAGGTTAGTACCCACAAATGCTGACTTGCTAACATGGCTTTGAGAAAAGAACCGCCGAGAGTCCTGTGATTGTTTCACCCATCAACAACCCCTCCCCCCCCACTACAAACTTAATTTAATGGAACAGGATTATGATGCAAAAGGAAACAAAACAAGATACCCAACACTGTCAACAGGATCCATGAGAAGGGTTAGAATAGAAATAATCCCTTGAAAATGCTCAGCTGTTCCCACAGCAGAGGCAGTTTTTAGCTAATAAAGTGGCCAGGACAGGCTGCACTACTCCAGTAATCCCATAGACAGCTAAATAGCTGTAGGTGAAGTTGAATAGGTGGGCTCCTCTGGGCCATGTTCTACCAAGCCTGAGCACAGAAGCCCTATAAGTAGCATGTTTTGACCAGCAGTTTGGGAACAGGAAGGTCTCAGACCCAAGCCTCATTGTGGAAGGGTGAGCATTTCAAGCCTCTCCACTGATGAATGAAGCACCTCTGGCCAAAGGCAAGATTACTTCAGACCCTGAAGCTGCATCCCCAAGACAACATACAATTTAACACAGATGATGTCTGCAGGGGACTCAGGCAGGAGCTGGTCCATGGCTTTCATTTCTGCTGGGGTTGCTCAGACTTCAAACCTTGTTTCCTGCACGCCAGGAGAGCAGCAAGTGCTCACATGGTGAGAAATGTTGCACCATTGAGCATGGCTGATGTTTACCTGAGCCCACCTGGGACCATCAGTTCCTTCACCTCCTCTCTTCAGCACCGTTCAAGCACCCAAATAACCTCCCTTATATAGCCCAGCCCCTTCAGCCAGGGCTGAGGGACATCCTTCTTGCTCTTAAAGAGGCACTATCGGGGTCCACCCCACCTCTGCAAAACCGGCTTTGTTTTGGGAGAGACAACTGCAAAGGAAAGCTCTGAGCAGTGGCTGATGGATGGGCTACAGCCAAGAGTATTGTCTACCTCTCATTTGGGCCACACTGCATTGATGGAACACCCTCTGCTCCACACAGGGAAGCTTAGAATGAATATTTTATGCATAATTAGTCATTTTTCATTCATCGTCACTTCTATGAAGTGGCTCCAATCTGCAGAGAATTTAGCTGGAAGGAGATAAAATAATATTTCATGTTCCTACGCTTTCATGCATTTAACATTTTTCCAGATACTCTTCCCGGTCTTTACTCATGTTGTTCCTCTACCTGTCACAGTCTTCTTTTAGGCGTAGTGTTGTTATCTATCCCTTTAATCCCCAAATGGGGAGGGAGTGCTACATGAAAAAAAAAAAAAAAAGAAGAAGAAAAAAAAAATATTGGCAAATAGGCCCAGCAAATGGAGTTACGGAGAGATAGGAAGGAGCCAGGGTCTGTCAGCTCCCCGGGGCCCTGCAGGATGCCTGAGAATGACAGACAGCATTTCCTGAGTATCAGACGAGGCCAAACACATTTCTTGATAAACTAATTAAGTAAATGTGTTGAAACAATGTGAGTGTGACTGGGTGCTCGCTCTTCTGCGTGCACTGGCTGGGGCTGCCCCCGGGGCAGGACGCAGCCCTGCGGCTGCTGGGAAAGGTCTGGTGGGGGGGTGAATCAGCCTTCCAGGTAGATGGGACTGAATAGAGCATAATTTGGGTGATGATGAGGGCGCCTGTTGTCAGAGCTCAGTGGGGAATGTCCAGCATCTGCTCATGAGAAGGTCTGTGGGTGCCCATCCCTGGGGCTATCATCCCACTGTGTTGAGTAAAGGGCACTTTATGGGGTTTGCTTGATATAAAGTAGGGGGTGCTGAGGTCCCTGTTAGCTGGAGTACACAGTCATAGACCGGTTTGGGTTGGAAGGGATCTTTAAAGGTTATCTAGTCCACCCCCCCTGCACTGAGCAGGGACAGCTGTAACTAGAACAGGTTGCTCAGAGCTCCGTCCAACTTCACCTCAAATGTTGCCAGGGATGGGGCATCTACTTCCCCTCTGTGCAACCTGGGCCAGGCTCTCCCCCTGCTGTGTCAAATATTTCTTCCTGCTCTCCAGTCTAAGTCTTCCATGTTTTAGTCTAAAACCATCACCCCTTGTCCTGGTGCAACAGGCCCTGCTAAAAAGACTGTCCCCATCTTTCTGAAAGGCTTGAAGAAGGTCTCCCTGGAGCCTTCACTTCTTCAGGCTGAACAACCCCCACTCTCTCAGCCTTTCTTCACAGGAGAGGCGGGAGGCAGCTGCCCTGGGGTACCCTGAGCTCGTGCCTGTGCCCATCAGTTTGACACCATGCATGCAGCTTTCCTTCTCAGCTCACCAGACTATGACCGTAGCACCTTTGTGCCTTTAGATCATCTATTTCTTCATCCACACCAGAAGAACCACTGAGTTCAGCACAACATCCCCAACATTTTTCACCCCAATGTTTTTCTTGCAGCCAAAAATAGTGAGCAGATTCTCGGGAGTGCAGTGCCAGGGCAGCGGAGACAGTGGCTGCTCTCTGCCCAGGCTGGGGACTCCCTTCCTCCACCAGACCCCCGGCAGCAGTTAAAAGAAATATTCATATCCCACATGCTTGCTCGCAGGATGAAAGATTACATCCTATCCTTCCTTCTCCTCCCTTTCGGTCCTCCGCTGCCTTCCAAACACAACGTCAGGCTGCGCGTATCCTGAGCAGCATTCGCTCAGACACGACAACCTGGACTTGACCCCTGAGGTTCTGGCTCCACCGAGTCTTCCTGGCCGTTTCAGGCAGCAGGAACCTCTGTCAGTGCTGGTGATGGATGGGTTCAGAGGGAGAGAGGCCTACAGACAAAAAGTCTCACAAACACAGTGACGAGCAAAAATAAAATAGACCCCGAGTAGCAGCAGCTTGCTGTGAGCAGAGCTCATGGTTCACAGCCATAAAGAGAGGTTCCTCCTCAGGGCTGCTTGGTTGTCACCATCCTTTTGCAGCCCATGCTGTAAATGGAGAGCTTTTTCTCTTGCCCAGGTGTAGGCTTTCAGGCTTTCTCACCCTTCAGCTTAACCATCAACAGCTGGAAATAAAGTAAATAACAGCAAATGTGCCTCTAGTGTGTTAAGGAGCAGAAGGTGTGGGCTCTTCCAGGCGGAGGGAAGAGGTGACATTGCAGACACAATAAATGCCTGAGGACACATCTCTGTTTATTCACAACTGAGCTCCCAGGAAAGCAGTTGGTCCATGATGGCATCTCCAGCTAAATGTTGTGATCAGTCTGGCTTGACCAGCAGATGACTCCATTATATTGTGCAAGGTCAGGACAACTTCTGGGCAGGACCCATTTCCTCAGGACCATACTACCTGCAAGATGTCACCAGACTAGAGGTTCTCTGGCATCCCTGCCCAGCACTCGCTCTTCATAGCTGCCAGTACACCCTGGCTTGGGGATTTGTGCTGCAGGAATCCCTGGTGAGAGACATCCTGAGGACCGGTTTCAGGGACATCAGCCTCTTGGCCCCTCTGCCATGTCTGGGCAGCCAGTGCGGCCAGAAGAGGAAATGAGGGCAGAGGAGAGAGGATCTGACCTTGTGTTTCTGCCTCCTTTTCCAGATTAAACGGTTTCCTTATAAGAGAAACACACCCTGCAGTCCAAATATTAGCTGAGTTTCCATTTTAGGTAGTGCCATCACCAGCAAACTCAATCCCAGCATGCATTTGTGCTCATTCTGCAGTTTATGATGTTTTAACATTGAAATTCTATTCATTTTTTAAGACTAGTCTTTCATTTGTATATCCAGCAGAGAAGGCAAGGTCACCCAAAGCACCAGTGACCTGTGAGCACCGGCTTGGGGGAACATTAAACTGGAGGGACAAGTCACAGCAACCCTTTGCCACTGCTCCAGCTCCACATGCCAGGACGTGAGCAGAGCAAGGCTGGGGACAGCTGATTTTACATCCCTCCTTATTCCACCATCCTTGTTACATCACCAAGGCAGCAACAACATGGTTCAAACCACTTCCTTCAACCAGGGGGATCAGAGCTGAGGACTAATCCTTTGGGACTACTGTCTCTGACCAAGGAACAGGAGTCGCTGTGCTCCAAACCCATGCCCTTGTTGCCAATGCCCCTTATTCACCTGGTGCTTTATGATGGGTTATGCCAACATCCATGAAATTTAATTTCCGGTTATTAACCCACAGAATGGTATTGCTGTTTTCAGAGGTATTACTTTGCTTCCAATTAGCGTTGCCCTTTGGTTTATGGTACGTTGTTTTTCTTGAAAACCTTTGAACCAGGTTGTACACCAGCTGAAGGGCATGCTGGGGCTGTTAATAAAGATTAACTCTTTTGAGCAAATACACGTTCCGATTCCTTTGCAAGGACTGTGCTGTTGCAAAGGAAGGAGAACCCAGCATGTGTGATACATCTCTTCACTTTCCCTTCAATTTTCTCCATATATGTTTTTACACTTTCCTGTTTCTGAGGTCCCATTTTCCAGCCTTTTCAGAGGAGATGTCCTTTCCATCACCACAGCAGGATAGTCACAATAAAATAAGAGTTACCTTCAGAAGCTGGACATTTAGCAACTGCCCTGCTTCTGATGGAGGAAGGCTTTCAGTTGGCTTTGTCCAACTTGAATAGAGAAGAGGAAACTTGTGGCACCAAGAGGAGGGAAATGAGGGTTATTTTCACTTAGGAACAGTGACACGCAAATTTATTTGAGATCTTGCTCAGTCTTGACTCTCACTGCCCATCTTTCCCCATGTGACCATGAAATTTTATGGCTCCGAGTCAGCTTTAGCCTTTCTGCTTGTGCAACATCATTTACCCACCTCCTTACCTTCAGACCACCGATGTGCAGTACCAATGCAAAAGTGCCCTTAATGTACTTTCCCTCTGACTGGCTTTCAGCTCCCTTTTATTAGTACATTACACTTCCATCATGCTGCTGCAGGCCGTTGTCTCCCATGCTCATTTATTTTGTCTTTTCATTGGAAATTCCCCTGTTGAAATATGTAAAACCAAGGGGTGAAAAAGGAGAGGAGAGGAGAAGAGAGGAGAGGAGAGGAGAGGAGAGGAGAGGAGAGGAGAGGAGAGGAGAGGAGAGGAGAG
>JAAGNO010015345.1:69667-94454 GCA_033439905.1 Ceryle rudis
GAAGAGAAGAGAAGAGAAGAGAAGAGAAGAGAAGAGAAGAGAAGAGAAGAGAAGAGAAGAGAAGAGAGAAAAGAAAATTTACCTCAGGAAATTTAGCTTTTATTCCTGACTTTCAGCCAAACACTTCTCTAGACTTCTTGGAGCTCCCACAGGAGAAATGTGGTTTGCAGTGTGGGTGCTTGTGCCACACACCTGCAAGGCGAGGAGATGGGTTTTTATCTAAGAAGGATGATAATGTAAAATATTTCAATTTTCCTTCGATAAAGCTGTTTATGTGATCAACACCTGAATTTTATGCTTCTCTTATTTAAACGAGGCACGCAGCCTGTCCTGTTATCTGCTCATAATAACAGCACGTGGCTCTTTCCAGTAAGATCACTTGAAGAGGACATAGTTGGTGTTTCTGAGAAGTTGATCATAACTTTTCTCTTAGGGCACTATGCCAGTTGAATAGGTTGTCAAAGGTGATCCCACAGCTGACAGCTGTCACCTCTCAAAATGATGCTGGCTGTTTATTAGTTCTTTGCCACCCCAGCTATGACCTGATGCTAAGCAATCTGAGCCACCTACTGGTATGTCTTTCATCTAAACTTTTAGGATTTCCCCTGGATCCACTTTTTTTCCCCTCCTGTTGTGTCTGGGTGGCATGAAGTGTGATTCTGCACTTAGTGGATGCTTCCCACCTTAGTGCTTAAGTCCCAATGTCCATGTTACCCCATGTACACACACAGCTCTCTAACCTGGAGTTCCGGGATATGATAATGCCACTTTGATCCCCATGCTCCAGGGAGACACAGACACAGCCCATCTCTGAAAACCTACTGTTGAGTTCTTGGAGTGCCAATGTGTGGAGAAGTCCATTGTCTTTACTCGCAAGCAAAGTCAATTAGACCCATTTGTGAATGGGTTTGATGTTTAGGGAGGCAACATCTACCAGGATTTCATTGCAACTCAGGAGCATCTCACCCCTTTGCAGATGCAAACCCAAGACAAGATCTGTGTGCCAGACAGCCATGGGTCAATATGGCCCTTGGCCAAACTCATTCCTTATGGAAGTGGGTGCTTCATTCTCCGCCTCTTTGAACAGACTTATTTCATCTACTGTCCTGGGCTAGTGCTTCTCCTGAAAGCTGGCCCATAAAGCACAAGACTCAGATCTTGAGAGGGAAAGACATTGCACTTACCTGTTTTCAGTGTGGCCATATGTCTGCGAGGACGTGCAGTGAGCAAAATGGCCGCAGCCTTGGTGAATCTGTGGATATTTATTGGGAAAAGCAGCTGGGGAACAATCAAAGTAATTGCTCTGGGCCGATGTACGTGTTTCTAATGAGTCTCGTTGCAGAGGGACTTATTCAGTGCGTCTGCATTATTTACACAGGACACCACTATCAGTGAAAGGCCTTATTATCTCCTCTGTATTTGTTTCTATATCTTTCACTTTAGCAACTCTCAAATTCAGTGTGGTGGGTTTTTGTTTTTTTTTTTTTATTTTTATAGCTTGTTTCCTCTTTAGTGATATTATCGTGGAGCCAATAAAAGTGCTTTCTTTCTACATCTGGTCAAGGAAAGATTTTGCTGGGTACACGAGTCATATTTCTGAAAATGCCTCCAAGTGAATATAAAAAGCTGTTGGAAGCAATTGAGTTTACTGTTGCCTTATGTACTGTCATTAATTAGGAAATAAAGCAAACTGCATTTTATATCACTTGTAATCAAAATGTTACGGTCTTAATGCGAAGTCTGCCAAGCGCAGAGCCTGAAAACAGACCCCGTTCTTGTACCGATGAGCAGAGAAGAAAAGGATATGGACCTTCTTTAAGTTTTCAAGTTCACGGCCTTGGTTTTCAGAGCGACAGCATAAGAGAGGCTGCCATGAGTGCGGCAGGACAAGGGCAGCTGCCCTGAGGGGGTGAGCAGGCAGAAAAACTGCACCTTGTAGCTGTCTGGATAACCAGGCGGCTGCTGTGATTTATTCCACCACTGCAGCATCACAGTAACTCTGCTACCTGGCTGAGCCGCAGTTCATAGGCTGGATCTCATCCTTGGGTACCACAAAACACCCATCTTCAGCAATCACTTTTATTTCCTCTGCTTTAGATTAAATTGACATTTTTTCCCTCTAATTCTGTTTTGATAGAGTTCAGAGTTTTCCCGATTGCCCTTTCCTGCCTCCCAGTTTGAAACACTAAGCAGGATAAAATATAAATCATAAAAGAAATACAAACAAAATACTTTAGAAGGGAAAAAAAAAAAAAAAAAAAAGGCATTTCATCAGCAACCCCCTTTTTCACAACCTTTAACATTAGGTGCCTTTGTCAAGTCCATTAGGACCATATCTGCGCTTTCCGGAGTTTGAATGCTTTCATATATTTGGCTCCATATGAACAAACTGGTGGAGCAAACATATTAGTAGATCATTTGCCATGTACATGATTCAGATACCCAGACATGTACAAAACCCAGGCAGGGATTAAGCAAGTCTGACAGCGCTGAAGTGACTCCAGTTCTGTGTATGTATAAGCGATAATGAACCAAAAGCCCTGTTTGCCTTCAAATAACACACAAAATGATTAATTAGATGGAGGGCATGAGTAATAATCACAATATTATACGCTCTACCATAATGGAACACTGCTCTCTTCTTGCTTTGTTCCTCTAATCTCTGAGAAGCAAATATCCACAGGGTGTTACCAACAGAGCTGGAGGCAGATTGCAGTTGCTCACAGTTTATAAGCAGCACTTCTTTCCCATTGTGATTTTATACCCCTGGGACATATAGAAAACCTTTTTAGAAAATACACATGGTTGCTAAAGGATTAAAAGGATCTGCAGGGGGAAAAAAAGGAAAAAAAAAGGCAAAAAGCTTTAGTTGCAGATTTGAACATGTTCCCATTAAATTCAACATCAAATTTTTCCTTCATTGAAGGTTGGATCTTGAATGCTTTATCATCAGGATATTCTTTGGTAAAAATCATATACTTTGTCACAGAGATACATAAAAACCCCCCAGTTGCTCAACACCCTATTTCCTGCTTATTCATCTACTTCTGATGTAAGACAAAACGACTTTTTGACTACTTATCAGAGCAGATCTTCTGGTAGAGGGTTTCCACCATTGGAGATGCTCATGGTAGGGTTGGGCACAGGTACCAGTGGAGACCCAGGCCCAGAACAGGTCCTGAGCTGAGCTTCTTGCTGTCAGCTGGAGTCGGCAGAGGGAGCAGCAGTCTTGACTTGCTCATGTCATCTTGTCCCTCTTGAGAGCAGGATGGATAGTAGGTTTCCAGCACTGGAGAGCAGGAGGTGAGGTCATGAGCCACCTTATACAATGTTCCATAGCCCGGAGAGCCAGGCAGCAGCTGCTGCGTGAACCTGTTTCCAAACCACCTCTGCAATCAGAGCCCTGTCCCCCACCTATCTCCTCTACTTAGCTAAAGAGCAAACAGTAGAAGGGGGGAAATCTCCCCAGTACCCTCAAGATATACTTATATGTATTACTATATATCCCAGCTCCACTGGGAAGCCCATGTGCTGTGTACAGCCCCAGGGCAAAGTGCAGAAAGGTGCAGAGCCCAGCAAGGGTTACTGGTTTTTAAATTAAAACTACATCAAACCAGCCACACTCTGTTTAACAAACCCCATTTTTCTGTATTAGTTATATATAGGTTTGCCATCCTCCAAGTTTAAAAATATTATGGGCAAATTCCTGTCTTTGTCTATTTTTAGTTGCTATTGTCCACTTTGACATTTTGGTGCACGGTGCTGACTTGGATGCACGTGGATCTGGCAGAGGGGTTTTCAGTAGGAAGTGACCAGGGAACAAGAGCTCTGATGCATTTCTGCATTTTAATTCATTAATTAGAGCTCAGCCCAAGGGAAACTGGTGCACTTCCTCAAGTACCACTTTATCAACTCCCCCAGGGACCCTTGGGTTTGGAGGGAGCGAGAAGACACTGCCAGCGTGGGAACCAGCCCCAGACAATGGAGGTTCCCAAAGCAGATTTGCATTTTAGCACCATATTTTTCTCCTTCAAATGACTCTTGCTTCTCTTTCCTCAAAGATGACTTGGTTTGGGAGGTACACTTTGCAAGCAGGCCATGTTCAAGTGGAAGCACCACTAAGTTTTTCAGTCCCCAGGGTATGTCTGTCTCAACAACACCAGTTTCTGGTGGAAATTTTTATCTAGGATTGCAAAAGGGCTTTCTCATTCATCCAGTGAAGTAAGCTGTTTCCACCGTGACCTCCTGATTCAACTCTGCCTTTGAAGCACCGCATGTTGACCATTGATGGACGGTGTAAATGGAGATGTGAGATACCCTTGCAGGCTGTGCCAAGCTCTTGCTTGCGTCAGAAGGACCTGAACAAGCAAGAGTGAAGGTGTTCTAGCCTACTCTGGAAGCAGTACCTGGATAAGCTTGGGAAAACTGGTAACTACTCATGATTTAACTGTCCTTGAAGCATTGAAGCAACCTCTGAAATGCAGAATCAGGTAGCTCTACCGCTTCAGCTCACAAACAGCAGACTTTCCTTCACTACTTCTTGACCCACAGCATCCCATTCCCATCTAGAGCCCACCCACACAGCACCTCCCCTTTGCCCACAGCCTCTGAAGCACCCTGTGCCCCATAACCATGCTTCTTGCCAGCCCTGGCATTTACAAACACGCTCCTGTGACTGACCTCAGCAAAGCTGGTGTCTGATGCAGAAGGGAAAGTATTCCCTTCACTTGACATACCTACGTGCTAAAATGAACCAGGCTTGCACAGGGGAAAAAAATCCTCACCCTTATCAGTGTGACATTGTGGAGTCTCACGATCATAATCCAATATTAGTGTGCGATAGGGATCCTGCTGGTGGTGCAGCCCGTGCTGGAGGAGAGATTGGACCTTGTGAGTGACCTCTGCCTGGCTGGTGGGTCTGCCTTCACCTGCTGCATAACCCCCAGCACAGCCCAGCTCCAACATGGGTATTTTTGAATTTGTGAGGGCAGAGGAAGGTCTGGGACCTTTCTTTACTCTGCAAAGTGTTCTGCAAGAGAGACCAGACATCAAGAATAGCCAGATCTCTCCAGCCCTCTCTCACCCTCCAAATATTTCCCAAGTTTACTACAGGAAGGACTGTGGGAAATGGGGAGAGCTCTGTGCTGGGGAGATGTAGTGGGGCTGAATGTGAGGCTGGGTGCAAATCAGTGCCTCTTCCCATTGGTGTGACTGCCAGATCTGAACTTGTCTGCCCCAAAGGCCTGCTCTTTATCTAACTCTTGCTTAATTACTCCAGCTTTCAAGGACCTCACCTTTTTAATGCACTAATCACAGGAGGCGTGGGAGTGCTGTTATCTGCTCTTTATTTCACTAATACTCACTTCCCCCACATCACAGAGCAGCATTTCTGAGGGGGCGGGTCACGCCCACTGCTCCCCTTTTTGGGTGTAGGAGGTGCCATGGAAAGCCAGGCAACTTTGTCCCCAGCAGGCACATCTCTGAGCTCACCCTGCTCCAGGACAGGTCTGAGCCACAGCTGGATCCATTCCTTCAACCCTAACACCCTCAATCAGTGGTGTTGTCATCTGAGGCTCCATCTCGAGTCACTGGACCTGCATGATCCAACTGCTCTCCCCACCTATGGAGATAACAGACTGCTTTTTAAAGCACAGGCTGAGAAGTAATAGCAGGAAAACAGAAGGTTTCAAGGAAAAAAAAAATTCAAATATTCTAAGGCTAATAAGAAGTTGTAAGAACTCACTGAACTGGAACAAACCAGAGTGGATTTGCACTGGAAGAAGCTTTTTGCCCCATGAATAATGCTTTCAGGGGTAATAGCTGCACCCATTGCCCAGGCTCCAGGGTGCAGGTGACAGCAGTCCTTGGCTCAAAGGTTCTTGTGCGAAACAGAGTTTGGCCCATGGCCTTGCTTCTGGACAGGAAAGTTGGACAGCAGCAGGTAGCTTTTCATGGTCACACTCTCCTCTGAGCATGACACGGCTTTGCTGAGGAGTACAGAGCTGAAGGCCAGCAAACTTCCACATCTAACAGGGACTCAAGAGAATGAACCTTGTTCCCTTATCCTGCAATCAAATCCCAGCCAACAGAACCCAAAGCGACTCCAAAACCTTTCCTCTTTTCATAAATAAAATTATATATGTCAAAATGTTATACCCTGATGTGAACCTGAAGCCCGGTGCCAAATGGTGAGCTTCAGAGCATTAAGGCCATATGTTCTGCCTGGGAGGACTGCAGACGAGTCCTTCTGGCACCCTGGCACCTTCCAAGCCTCCTGCAAACCCTGCCCATGGCTGGCAGAGCCAAACCAGCCACATGTGCCTTTTCATCTTTATGATGCTATAATCTCTCTGGCTCAAGGAAGGACATTTAACCTGTCAATCATATACCCATTACTGTGGCAATTCATTAGTGCAGTGAACTAAGATCCTGGGAGAAACCTTCTTGAAGGAAAGGGGAGGAGAAACAGGCTGGGGAGTCTGCAAGGTTAATTCACTGGGGAATTGCTTTATTTTTTAATTCAAGGAAGATTCAATTACTCTTTCCAACTATTTTAAGGAAAAACAATTACACAATTACCTCGGGTGCTAACACACTGCAGAGACAAGCATAACTAGGGACTGACCTGGGTTATACCCCTAAACCCAAACCAGATTTAAGTTTTTCCAAACCAAGGGCAGAAGAAACAGGCCAGCAAATGTCACTGCTCCCCCAGGGTGGGCACCTACCACTGCCCTCAGCTGTGACACCTAGACTTCATATTAAAGCTGAGCATGACAGTGGTTGGATGATGCTAGGATGCCTCTTTTTGCTCTGCACCCCCTTCTAGCTCTGCCTGGGCTCGCTAACTATACCAAAACAGCAGCACAGGCAGCAGCCTGTTTATTTGCACCCCACACCAGATCAATGGGATGCACAGGAGGCTCCTGAAAGCACATTTGTCCCTACCCTACAAGCATCCCTATCCCAGACTTCAGCAAGAGCCACACACAGCTGCCCGAGCATCCGTTTATAACCCAGACAGTGAAGATCCCACTCAGCACTAGGGAAAGTCTCTTTACGTCATAAATTGTATGCAAGGCTCTTTCAAGAAGACAAGCAAATTTAAGAGGGCAGTTAGCTTCTGGCACTTAGATGCATAACTTTATTTGAGTATTCAATTTCCTCCTTCATTCATAAAGTAAACATCTGAGTTATCTGAAAGTGACTGTGGACTTACGCACTGTTTTCTTAAAAGAGTCAATAGGAGCAAGGCGACATAAAATGCTTCAGAGAGCATGACACAGGAAAACACAAGCCTTTAAATTATACACATTCAGGAAACGGTTGAATTCAGCATTTTAGATGGAAAGGTTAAAATGTTTGTGCTGAATTGTATTAAATCTTTCACCAGTAAATCCTGTAGGAAGCAAAGCATTTGAAGGAGCCTACTTATTCCCAGTGTCTAGGAAAGACTCCCAGAGTTTCAAAGGAAAACGTCCATTAATCTCGCTGGACAAGTGCAATCTAATAAAAGCTGTTGTTAAATTAAGGCAACTTTGTTATTAAGTGTTTTCCAAATTTAGTCTATTTTCTCCCCACCAGCAAAATCCCTTTCTGTTCCAAAATGGAGGAGGACCTTTGCTGCCTTTCAGCCTGATTTTTAGGAAGATCGCTGTACAGAAAGCTGGAAGCCCACCTACTAAAGAACACTTTACAATCTCCCTTTACAGGACTTTTGTATAGATAGATAAGGTTTTGGGTTGGGCATCATCTTAGTGGTATAAATATCCTCCTGACCTTGAAGCGGTAAACAAGGTCCCTGTAGCTTTGGGAAGGCAGGAGCCCAGCAGCAGCCCCAAGGAGGACAGCGTGATGCTGACAGGGATGGCCATGGCTGCTCAACAGCAGCTCAGCTCCACTCCAGGCTGCAGATTCCAGTTCATCAGCAGGACTCTCCCATGTCCATTGGCTGACCCCAGCAGTGGTTGCATTTCTCAAACACAATCAAAATTTTACTCTATAGGTTGGTTTTGCTCCAATTCCATGACCAAATCCAGAGTCAAGAAACCAGAGTCATTCCTGCTACTGACCTCCCGTTGGACCTTCAGCAAGTCACTTTGCCTTTTTGCTTCTCAGCTCTATCACTGACAAAGTGTGGATGTGACAAATGACCTTTTACGTGGAGATGACACCAGAAAGCACCTTCATCACTGCAGGGTTAAAGGTGGGGAACCAAGCCTGAAAGTCTGATAGAGATTAAACGTTTTACCAATGCTGTACCAAAAATCTCTCTGGGTAAGGGAAGGAAATAACTGACAACAGGGCAGCATATTCACAGCCTCTTCCCAAATTAGAACTAAATTAATACTGAATTTCAGTGGAGGACTGAAAATGCATAGCTAGATTTATTAAAAAAAAAAAAAAAGAATTTGACACTTCTGGACTCTGGAGAGCCTGAGAATTTGAAGCACTGAAACTTGTGAGCTTCTCTGTGGTCTTGGCTGGGAAGGAAAATTCTCAGCTTTCTTACAAAAACTAAAAGCAAAACAAACCACTTTTCCTGGTGAGACTTTCATTCAATTCTGCAGACTCAGGAAGCTCAAGAGATAAGCCTCTACTCTGAGGATACACTCTGAGCCTAAACCCAAGCGGGCAATTAGCAGGAACACAGCATGCTTAATGAATTAACACATTTGATCAGCCTGACTCAGTATAGAAAAATAACCTAAACCTTCTGCAGCCTGACTGTGCACCTTGGAAAAAAAAAAAAGCATCAGTGATAACAAAAAGCATTTTGGTCTCCCCAGAAACCTCCTGAGGAAGTCCCCAAACTTTCTTGTTCTGAGTAGGACTGAGGAATCACAGGGATTTCTCCCTGAGTTGGTTTTTTTTTTTTTTTTTAACTCGTAGTTTTGGATCTCAGTGGGAAATTCAGAAGCACTCAACACCGAGTTAAAAAGGCTTATAAACTTCAAATTAGATTCTGGTTTTGTTTAGGGCTGGTTTCTGATGAAGAGATAAGTAGATTCCTACTCTATCCAAAGCAATTTCCTACTAATTGTGGATGTATCCCTAGCCTGTTTTTCTTCAGGGGAAAAAAAAAAATCAAAACTTTTAATTAAAAGAGTAGAAGATGGATATTTTAACTGGAAAACATGAATGCTATTGTGGTTTTATTTTTGGCTTTGGCCTCCTGCAAATGCACGAGGGCTTGGTTGCCATTTATTCAGACTGCCTTTAAAAAACAAAAGAAACTCCGTCCCCAGTGACCTTGCTCAGCACGCTCCAGATGTAACTGATTTTGTGGTTATATTACAAGCCCTACTGACACCACTGTAACTAAAATGATTGGTGATGACAAACCAAGCCAGAAAGGACAAGCAAGCCAGAACAGGAAATTCAAGCGGTATCTTCATTTCAGAGCAATCGTAGGCTTCCAAAAGCTTAAGAAAAAAATCACACTGTGCAACCACAGAGACCTGAAACATGGAGCTTCCAAGGAGAAGTGCCAACAACTCAAAGCAGCTTGTGGTGTCTCCAACCTACCCTGGCTGTCATCCCCCAGAACTATACAAGGCAGTGCTTTTCCTGTCTGCAACTTAGGACAGAGGTACAAATTTCCAGGGGTAGGAGACAAGGGCAGGCCACGTGCTCCCTCCCCCTGAGCACTCTGGGGTGCTGCTCACGCTCTCCCAACCATGAGACTTCGAGGTGAGGGGGCAGATGTGGCTCTTCTCTCCCCAGGTTTATTGCCTTTAACTGCAAAGTTAACACTGGCTGTGAGACAGGGGTGCCCAGGGCACCCCAAATAGTAGGGGAAAGGAAGCATCGTGAGGACCAGTTCTGCATCTTTGTCTAAAGATAATGGCAAGGAGCAATGTCAAAGTCAATAACCTCAGAGCAGAGCCCAGCCAAGAAGAACACTTATTACAACTTGCCACTTAGAAATGAGTTATCCATTATTAATATTTTAAATTGCTAAATCCTCTCTAATCATGTTTTAATATGAGGCAAAGCTGCATGATTTAAAAGCAAAGCTCAAGCCACTGCCAATCACTCCTGGGTGTGTAGCAAAGCCTGCTGCAGGAATACTGATGAGATTGACTTTCCTCCAGGGAGAGATACCTCTGGAGCAGCTTTGCTGGGTCCTCAGCCTCCTTCAAGAAGCTACATGGCCTTTCATGCTTTGGGACTTTCTGCATGTCACCGACACTGCTGGTACATTTACGTTGGATGCAGAGCACAGAATCAAGTTGGCACACAAGGCTCAGGCTCATAGATCCCCTTCCACAGATACAAGGCTGGATTTAGGAGCAAGCTCTGAGATGTACCAAGAGAAGACATATCCAGGAACAATGTCTCTTTACCCTTTGTTTTTATGATGGGCTTTCTACAGACTCTCGTGGAACAGCAAGATCCTTCTGGCACCTCAGCACGCAGGAAGGATTTGTTCCCAGGAAAAGCCTGTTTTGTGGCATGACCTGAAGTACCACTGCAGCCAGCAACCCAAGCTAAAACCAGTAAGGTCTAGGTTGTTGCTGACTGGGATGAACCTGGCTGTGGAGGAATGACAGTCTGTATTTATCACTTGTTCCTGTCAAAGAAAGGTGATGGCAACATCTTCAGCTACATCCAAGTGTCAAGTTAATCCCAGGTCTTGCCTTGTTATTTTATCTGTATCATTAAATATAGAAGTGATACACACATATTATATCCATGGTGACGTAATAGGTTTTAAATGCTGTAGGACAGCAGAAAAGCAAGCTTACACCCTTCCAAGAGAATTCCCATGGAGTGCAGGTCAAACACCACCATTATTCCTGAATGCTCACCATTAGCCATCACCTTCTGGGAAAGTCCTCTGCTCCTGTTTGGTTCTGAGGCACTATTAATCAGGGAGGAAAGGTGCCAAGGTCAGGCTCAGGAGCAACAATCAGCCTGCAGTCCCCATCCAGGCTGTCTTGTGGCAATGTCCCTGCCAGTGATGGAGCTCCACAGCATGGGAATGTGTTCTCACAAAGCAAACAAAGGTGGATCTGAATAAACTGCCTCCCCAAAAGGCCACTTTTACAGTGCCCTTTGAGCAGCAGCTTTCCCGTGTAACATTTATGCCTTCAGATCCCTATACACACAGAGTGCCCGTTACAGCCTTCAGCGCACTTGGGGTAAATGATTAACGCTGCTGATTCCACCTTGCTGCTTACCTTAGCCCTCCTGCTCACACACAGAGGGGTGGTGCCTCCAGCACCATTTTCCTACCCCATGTGCTAAGACCCTATCACTAAAAGCAACTTAAACCCCCTCCAGTCAGATGTTCTAAGCAGCTCCTGCAGCTAAATGCTTGTCATTTCCATTCATTTCACAAGCCAGAGCTATTCTTCTTTATTGCAAGCAAAGAGTGAACAGATGGGAAGAATGATACCGACACCTGAAATAACAGTGACATTAGGGCCCCGTTCCATGTCCTGTCTGTGCCCACCTCTCCTTTCCTCCCATTCAATCTCCCCAGCGGTCCCACAGAAGGGTCAGTCCCACGCCATGCCTTGGAGCTAGGGAAATGTGAGCACAGGTGAGATGGGACAAGGGCTGGAAGTTTCCACCAGTTCTTGCTTTAAGCCATTTGCTTGGCTTGGAGAAAAAGTAAGAGCTTGAAAACAGTAAGAGGCACTCTTACTTTACTGTTTTCTATCCATCCTTTCCCCCATATGTTCTCTGATTTGCACTCACCCCTGAGATGAGGGCTCCCAAAGCTTTCACAGGCATGAAGCAGCTAGTTTTGTACTCAAGGCAAGAAAGGATCTTCTACTTGGATGATAAAATTCTCCCACTTCCTCCTGTTTTCATTAGGAAATATAAATAGCACTCTGTCCACGACATTAGAGGTTTATATGGGAGACCAGTTCAGTACTGCTACCTTGTACCAGCTTCAGAAGTGGACCTGAAGGCAGCTCAAACTCCATTTTCCAACACCACAACAGTCAGGGTCTGCTCTTGGCCACATTTAACACTGCAGTGGAAATGCTGGTTGTAAAATCTTTATTTAAATTCCAATACTAATGCATTTCTTAATGACAGCCTGAAAGAACAGGAAAAAGACTGGTAGATGCTCACAGTCCCAGTGGCCTCAAAGCAGTGTAGGTAGAGTTGCTTTTTGCCATGTTTGACCACACAGACAGTCCACCACTCCTCCTCATTCCTCTCAACACCTACTGTGTCCATAACACATTACCTGTGATCACAGTGTTGGGTAGAAATTTTGCTGAAATGTGGGATCTGGGATTTTCAAAGACAACAACAGGATATGGGGATAAAAGTCTCTTTAACAAGAGCCTTTTTGGTATGTGCTGCTTCTCACCAAGCTTCCCTTTGAGAAGTGGGTTCCTTAAAAAAAAACACTTTGCAAAAGGCATTACTGCTCCTCGTTAGGTGTCTTTTAGGTTATTCAATGTAAATTTGATTCTGAACAGGAAAGGTTCTTAGAGACACCACCTCCTTCCAGCTCCTGCCCACAAAGCTTGCTCCAAGAAGGACCACCTGAGGTGATGAAAGGAGCAGTCATGTTTGTTTTCTTCTCTGCATACAATGTGGAGATTGAATATTTGGCTCTGGTTTAGCTGCTGCACAAGTAAACAGCCCGGACATTCAATTACTGCAGCACACTGACTTGAAAAGCAACATGAGCTGCTTCTCCTTGCTGGTACACAACCAGCTTAGCAATAAAAAGCACTAGAGAAGAGCAGGGAAGCAGTGGACAGGGATTAGGAAGTTACAGTGAGCTTCCCTCTCTGCACCAGCAAACACTTCCATAGCAATCAAAAATCCAGTAAGAAATCCCTACACCCCCAGAGCACTGCTGTACCTGGCTCACAGCTTTGCTTCCACCAATTTCCAGGAAAAAAAAACCATCATGGAGTCACAAGATGCTTCCCAGAACTGCCAGCCACTAGGACCAAGAAAGGGAAATGTGGTGCCTCCATCCTCTTATAACCCTGATGAGCATGTTCCTCAGCTGGCAGAAATCAGCCTAACCAGTGACTTTGGTGCACAGCTTCACCTGGGGGTTGTGCGACCCCAGTGCTGGTGCAAAGGAAGAGCCAAACCTACCTGCCAGCTGGGTGGTGTTTGTGGTTCAGGTAAAGCCTGGGTAGCAGCTGAGCTGCAACAGAAGTTGGGCTGAAGATTTTTGTACACAACACGTAAAATATGATGGCTCTCTACACTCCAATGTAAAAGTGACACCCTATTAGAGGGTTTGGGGCTTCAGGGCTCCCGGAAGAAATTGAACCACAACTTTCCATTTTCCATGCAGAAAATATATTTTTTTTTTTTAAAAACAACTGCTTGGGTGAGGAATGATTTTACTGTGCTATTAATATGATCGTAAACAAGAACAACATGTGTTTATAGGCTCAAGTGCTTCATTACTCACTCGCTGACTTGGTAAAACTCACCGTGGCATCAGTATAAAGTGCAAAATGGAACAGATCATCGTAGTCATGTTGTAAAATCATTTGGGCAGGTGACCTTTGAACAAAGGCAATTGATAGCTCCAAGGCTACAACAACAGTAAGTACAGTATAACACAAGCCATTGGACCTGTAGGAGCAAATACACACCGTGGCATCAAGGGGACTGAGAAAGGCTTGGGAAAGAGAAGTAAAAGTCAGTCTCTGGAGTGCTTCTGTGAATTAGACTTGTTTGGGATGGGGCAGGGAGGGGTAAGCATGGTCTCAGAAGATGGTGGTGCTGCTGCTGTTAGCACTGGGCAGGGACCTATCAAAGGCAGCTCCTGTCTGGCTGGTGTCAGGGGAGGCAGGACAGTGGGTACCGTGGAGGATGCCCATAACCTCCAGATTTCTTGGGGGTCTGGTTCTCCCAGACCTCATTTTTGGGTCTGATCTCCTCTGTTGCTCTGGTTTCAACCATTCAAAGTCCTGCAAGCTGAGCTGGGAAGTGCAGCTGGGGAGCTGTAGGAGCAAGACTTAGGATGTAACATGGACTGGGAAGACCCAAACTTTCACGGGCTTTTTGTTCACACCTATGGGGACAAATGCTCCTCTTTGCCATGTGATGAGTGGTATAAAGGGATGTGGACTCCCTAAAGAAGGTCTTCAAAATGGAAGGTTGGGAAGGTAATGTCTGGAAGGTACGTGTCCCCCTGGATGGGGCTGCTGCATGTCTGGGACCTACACAAGGTGAGCTTCCTGGAGTGCTGGCTCCTCTGGGGGTGCAAGGACTAAGGGAAAGGAAGACCCCCCCCCCACCTCCTGCGGGGCTGTGCAGATGGTGCTGCCTCTCCCATTAGGGCTGACCAGGAGAGAGAAGCCTGCTGTGATGATTACTGCTTTGGGGACAGGAGTGAAAGACTAGAAGACGCTCCCAAGAAATGAAAAACCAGCGTTGTGGATGATGCTGTCCAGTGGGTGCAGGGAGTGAGCAGGAAGGAAAAATTACACACATCCCGGTTGTTTCACTTCTTGTCCCTCTGCCTCATTTCGTCAGCCACCAGCCCCCGGAGCATCCCGACGCCCGGTCGACAGTTACCAACAGGCAATAAATAAAACTGCTGGAGCCACTGGTGTCAACATCTTGGCATTGTTTGGATCTTCTTGTTTGCCTTTAAAATAACTCTACCCTTTGGGGTCACACAGACGAAAAGCAAGGACCCCCTGCCATCGTCTGTAGAAATCAACTTGCCACAACTTGCATTGTGCTGCCTTTTTTTTTGTTCCCTACACAGCCTGGGGTTTGGGGAGCTGCCCGGGAGCATTACTCACACTACACCCAGGGCTCCTGCTTCCTCCTGCCTGCCCCTGTCCCTGCACGTCACCTCCGGCGCCTGCAGGTCGCCCGAGCCCAGGCCACATCACCCATTTTCCTGATTCCCAGAAGCACAGTTTGGGCTGGGTTTTGTGTCACCCATCACCCATTTTCCTGACTCCCAGAAGCACAGTTTGTGTTGGATTTGGGGACGGCGTCACCCTGCCAGCCCTGTGCTGCTGGCTTATCTGCTGCATGGCTGTGCCCGGCTCTGCTGCGGATGTTGGCAAGCCAGGGAGTGGAAAAACAAACGGTGGAGACGTGGATCTGTGATGAGAGCCCAGCCATGCAAACACAGTGTGCCACTGCTGAGCCTGGCCCTGGAGGGATGCCCCTCTGTGACAGTCCCTGCCCCAGCACTAGAGTTTGGCATGATGCAAGCCACTTGCAAATCTCTGGAGGCCCAAGAAATACTCCTCCAAAGACAGTTTTCATCCATGAGCTTTCATAAAAGGGTGGCTTGAACCCCCCCATAGCCTGCACAGGGTTACGTTGAAGGGCCAGCCACTGAGCTATGGCAGCACTGGAACGGACTGATGCTCCCCAGTGCCTTGATCATCTCCTTTCCTCCAGCAAGGGTTGCATGGTGGAAAGCGTCATTCTCCATCTCAGCCGAGTTGTGACTTGATGTCAGATTCACTCTCCCTCATCATCTTTAGCCTGTTGTTTATAATAAAAATCAAGCGATCCATCTCTCCTGACAAGAGGAAGAGTTGCTCCAGGAAGCCCTGGACAGGTCAACTTCTATATTAAGGAACTATTACTTGACAGCTTCCTGGCCATAAATAGCCATCCAGCCAGGCTGGGGATTTTATTTAGAAGTAACAAATAAAGCAGGCCATAAATGTAACTTTGTGACCTTGCTCTCCATTTCCCACCCATCTCCCCTTCTTGGCATGGTCTTCTTCTCACTCCAAGGCTCCTCAGGAGCTTCAGGTCCCCCTTTCATGGCCTCAGCAGAGCATATCTCCCCATTGCACACCTCCCTGGGGCAGCTCAAGAGAAGATGTAGAAACACGCTTTTGCCAGCTTTTGGATGTGTGATGTGGGTTTTGCATCGATGATCTTTTGCTACAGCTCAGCTCCAAGAAATTATTTTCTACTTGGCTTTCATTAAAATAATTAAAAAGGAATCTCTGCCCTGCATGGCTGAAAGCTACAACTTCTCCATTCAAAACATCCCAAAACTGGATGCA
This sequence comes from Ceryle rudis, assembly GCA_033439905.1. Lineage (NCBI taxonomy): Eukaryota > Metazoa > Chordata > Aves > Coraciiformes > Cerylidae > Ceryle > Ceryle rudis. The sequence goes on from JAAGNO010015345.1 coordinate 85,666, forward strand.
AATACACCTCCAACACATCCTTTAGTTTTCAGTCTCTCAAGCCTTTCTCTTAACTGTTGAAGGACTAACTTCTGATTTTCTACTGCTCAGAGTTGACAGTATCAAAATCAACCAGGAAACACAGAAGAAAAACAGCATTTCAGGATTCTTTTATTATTGGGAGGTTTTGACCATTTTTGTCATGTGGTTTGCCTAAAATAATAATGAAAAAATCTTTGTTTGGAGATGGAAAGGGAAGAGCAGCGTGTTTATTTCATGTATGACTCATCAGCTCAGTGTTGACATGCTAAACGCTTCAGAAGCTAACACTCTATAGAGATGATTGTTTTTAATATAAAACAGTAAATGTTTAAAACAACCACTGTTTGTTGTTTAGTTTGGGTTTTTTCCTTTCTCTTTTCTTCCTGTTGTGGCCAATAAAACATAAGGGGAGGCCGCACAGTTTACATTTTAATAAAATTAAGTTATTTGGTGCCATGTTATTACAGTCTTTATTGGAAAGTGGAAGAAATTGCACACAGAGGAGTCATAGGAGGGAGAAATCACTGCGAATAAACATAGATTCTGGGATGCGTTTATTTGCTGGTTTCATCTCAAAAGAGGAAGTCTTTCCCCGGGAAAACGGAGGTGGTCCCAGGGCTCCAGCCTCATGGGGGGCAACCCTGGGTTGCTTTAGATGAGGATGAGACTTTTGGGGAGCTGGTGCTACAGCGGGACCATCCAGGCCCTGTCCAGCTAGTGTTTTCCGTGCACATCCTCCAAGAGAAACCTGTCCTGTGACCGTGGCTCAACACCCCGCAGTCCCAAAGCTCTGGGGCAGCCCGTCCTCCTGCCCATCAGCCGTTTGCAGGGCCAGCCGAAAATGTTGGTCCCGAGGCATTTTGCTGGAGTTTGGGGGTTTTTAGGCGAGCGCCAGGGCACACCAGGAGTCCTGCCGGAGCGGCACGCTCAGCCCGGGCTGGGGAGCCATGGTGCTGGGGGAGAAGGTGTAGTCCTCAGGCTCGAATTTGAACTCGCCGTGGCTGCCGGCCAGCGCCTCATCCGACTGGCTCTGCGCCTGGCCCGGGGAGGGAAGTAGAAAGTCATTAGAAAGCTTGTTATTAACCAACGGGTCACTTTCCTCCTTGTTGTAATGCAGTGGTAGGACTAGGATGGATTATGAACAGAGTGGGTTATCACTAATGCTGCTGCTGCCCTTCGGAGGAGTCCCGAGCTGGGCAGAAAGGGTGCTCCATTCCCAGCAATCACAAGGACCAAGTGGGGAGGAGGTATCCTGGGGCCCATCTGCATTTATTTATTGACTAAACATATCCAGTTTAGAGAGCTCTAGACGCCCATATATTTTTTAAGAGCACAGCACAAATCAGATTTATCGGTTTCAGCCAAAAAAAGCCCCTCTCCCATACGGCGCAGCTGGGGCTGTGCCAGGCACTTGGGTGCTGGAGCTGTTTCCCCTCCATGCACACATGTCCAGCTCAGGGAGGGCTTACACCCAGCATAAAGATAGCACTGGGTCACAAAATTTTGATGTGTGGGTTGATTTAGAGCCATCTCTTCCTCCGCCAAGACAAAATAGCAACTAGCCCCAAAGAAATCCTTGGGGCAGAAACACAGCCTTGCTATTTGAGGTCTCTGACAACATTACAGCTCTGTGAGTGCTGAGCACCTTGGGGCTGTAAAGCCCAGATAACATATGCTCAGGGAGCCTTTTCTTGGGAGCTACAGAGGTTTCCACCCTGGGCTGACCCCAGAAACTTGACAGGGTTGTAACTCCCAGGATTTCATGGGAATTAAACCCAGCTCTATGCCAAAGCCAGTTCAATGCATCTGCAACAGCAGAGCCTGGACCTCCCAGTTCCCCACTGCACGATGGAAGGTCCAATGGGGAGCCCATAGGCTGGAACCCTTCCTTGTCTGCAGTGTCTTGGCTCACACTCCCTGCTTTCCTCAGTCTGAGGCACTCTATCAGGCTGGTGGCCCCCAGTCCAATGACCTAATTGCTTAACCTCAAAGTCCCCCGGGTCAGCAGGTACTGAAATGTGTGGAGAACCCACCCCAGCAGGCAATGGCTGTGGGTCCCTGTGCCTTACCTGGGACACTGACACGATGGTTTGTCCGGGATACTGTGAGGTCGTGCTGGGCTCTGACTTTAAAGTGACCGTGCTGTCTGAGTTCGTAATGGAAGAAGGGGAGTTAGTGGCCGAAGTTGTAGACCCTTGGAAGACAATTGGTACAGAATGGTGAAACAACAGAGGTACAAGTCTGATTTTAAAGAATTTTCTATTTAGATGGCTACCATCACATCTCATGGCATGACTCTACTGTTCTCTTTCTCCACCACATCTCTGTCAGGGTATGGCTTTGTATTTGGCTGCCAAGATGCTGATGGAGAAGAAGGACCCTTCCACGGGCTGGCAGTGCTGGTCCTGGTACAGGCTGGATGGGCTAATGTTGAATGCATCTTGATGCCTTCCTCTCAGTTCTTTAATACACCATTCCCAGCCTTTTTTTTTTCCATTACTCAATTTATCTCAGATCTGCTTGAACACAAGCGCTGCTGGGCTGGAGCCAGGTGCCCACAGTGCAGGGGAATCTCACGGGAATATGACAGCAGGGAGATTTCCCACCCAGCATCCTTTATCCTGTGCATAAATACAGGCCCTAATCTGAAGCAATCATCAGGGAGAAAAAAATATATCACAATATTATTTTCTAATTATCATAATTCCATACGGAAGATGTGTTGATGTGAATTGTGCTCCAAGCCCCCGTGATGGATCACAGCAGCACTGTACCTGTTGAGGATTTGCCTTTGGTAATGTTTTTAGGCTTCCTTTTCCTCGTCTGGATGCTTTCCTTTTTCATGGCCAGAGGTCGTGGTACCTTGACAGTCATAAAGTTTGGAATCATTAATATTGGATTTTACTTAGCTCCTTCCCACACACGTGTCTCTTTCCTATTTATGTGCTGTAGCTCATGCAAAGCACCTAAAGTCCTTGTCCTTCACTAAGTTGCTATTTTTCTCTGCAGCAGGCCTTGGCTGGAAGATGTAGAAGGCTAACGGCTATGGCTTTCCCACAAATTTTGTTTTTTTCCTTTATTTCCTATTTTCCTTTTCCTGATTTATTAGTGACCTTTATGACAGGGCCCTATTAAATTATACTGACAGACTGAGAGCCTCCGTGGCTCAGAGGGAACGGTCATGGGATAAAGAGACTTTAACCTTTGTGGCAGAAATTTGAAGAGGCCTATATGGAGGGATGAAGTCACCTCTGGCTGATGGGCATGTTACCAACAGTTCCCATCCTTTGTGGATAAATGTTATCATTCAGCCTCCATGTGGACATCTTAGCATGCTTCACACATTCTTAATTACTACATCAAGAGGAAATATGCTCCTTATCTCCAGTCTGGGTTTCAGGAGCTTCAGTCTCCAGCTACTGGAGTCTGGTAAGCTTTCTTTTGAGGGAGTAACTTGGTAAACAACTTAATTAAGAGCCACCCAGTGCCAGAAAACTCCCCTTTATGCAGGTACTGGAAAACCTCATCAGACTGAACTTTTAACTGTTCAAAGAGACGGGACTGGGTTACAGCTCTTCTGGGTCCTGTCTAGAGGTTGGTCCCTCCAGACCTGCTATCCTGGGCCTGCTGGGTGGTGATCCCAGTGCCCAAAGGGTCCCCCCCAGTGTTGGGCATGCTCCTCACCCCATGAAGCTTCATGTACAAGCCGCAGGCGTTGCAGACGGGCTCCCCTTCAGCGTTCCTTCTCCAGAGGGTGGTATTGGTTGTGTGGCAGTTAGTGCAACATAGGCCAGCACGTCTAGATGAAGACTTAAAAGCAAGCAAACAAACACATGAGTGGGCACACAGGAATGATTAATTGGGAAGTTTCCTTTCATATAAAAATAAAATCTCCAGTTACACCAATTTCCTGGAAAATGTGAAACACACGATAGCCAAATTCAGATCAAAGAAATTACATTCAAATGAGATCACTTTAATTTGCAAGTGGGGTTTTTTTATTATTACTGAGCTTGGTAGCCTGGCAAATATCCTTGCAACTCATTTCACAAACTTCCAACTAATCTACTGGAAATGATCAGGACCAAGAGCACAGAGAACTTTCCTCCAGCAGACCCACTCAGATGGAGAAAGAGATGGAAAATGCCAGCCAAGCTTTAAGCACATGAAGAAAACTCTTCATGCTTTAAGTGAACTCTTCTGCTGGTTTTCTGCACTCAGAACTACCACTAAAGTTAGCAACATCCCAATTAATCTCTGGTTTAAGACAACTGGAATCTTGAGCAGAATCAAACTGAACTGGCCCATGATGGGACCAGGGAGGTTATTCTTTGCACGTCTCACAGATAATCTGTTCTCTTACATCAGAAACACCGTGCAAACATTCATTAATTACATATTTTGTGAGTGCGGTGATTGCTGGCTCTGAAATGCTAATACATCCAAATGGAGAAGGAAAATATTCTGGCAGAAGCAGTAAACTCATTTCTGACAACCGTACTCTGAGCCACTGGAAAATTCGCAAGTCTCCATATACAGACTTGTCAGCTCAACAGGCATTTCATTGGGCAGTCTCTTAACACTGGGTATTGAAACTATTTTAATAAAAGCCTCCACTAAGTATAAGATACCAGTGACTTAAGTAATCTCACAGGCTCTCCACATTCAGGTGTTTGAATATGTTCTTCAGCCTTGAGAAAAATCACTTTGGTTCCTCTCAAAGGCATATGATAGGTGATGCAGGCAATAATGAACTCCCTGGTTGTTTATTCTTCTATGATTGCTTGATATTGTGGCTGAGCAATGTAACGAATGAGGTGGGAAGAGTAGGAATAAAAATAAAATGTTTTTACAAGGTTAGCAGTCAAATAAAGATCAGCTTTGAGTTTCAAGAGACACAAGAGACGTGCCCAAGCTTTGATTCATTCGTTGCTCAGCAAAGAAGTCTTGACAACTATTTGCAAATAATGGTATTGCTTTGGAAATTATTTAGCTTACAAGAAATAGCCAAGAAAAAATAATAATACATCAAGGTGTGAGCTGACAAGGCTGGCACAGAGGAGGGGACAGCGATCCTTGTCCCTAATATGGGACATGGTGTCACAGCAAGATCCTGGAGGAACTACAGAGCTTCCTGAAAGCCTTTTGACTGCTGGGGCTGTGTCGTTCATCCCTGCACCCAGGAGGGACCTCAGCCCTGATGGTGGAAGGTGCTGAGCACCCAGTGGGTGCAAGGGCTCTGAGGTCCAGGTCCTGCTGTGGGTGCCGAGGGGAATTTGGAGACACTCAGCCCTGGTGTAACTGTGCTCAGCATGGGCACATGGATGAGATCTGTCATTGCCTACAGATAGAGAAAGGCCAACACAAAGCCCTTTGGAAAGCCCCAAGATTTCTGTGCCACCGCAGGTCCCCGGGAGGGAGGGACACGTCCCTGTTCCACACAACACTTAGTCTGCGGCTTGAGGTGGCAATGAGACCTGTGGCTCCAGTGGCCCAAAGGCAATGCCAGCCCTGCCAGAGTTCTGCCCACCCTGCCAGTACTGCATCGCAACCTGCTCATGGGCTTTCTGCTGGAGCAGCAGCACATGACTTCTGTATCTCCTACACATCACTCTGTGGGCTGCCTTCTCCTCTCATGGCCAGAGAGAGCAGAAACCATCCTCAACAACCAAATATTAAACACCAGAAACCCCATGAGAACCTGGCCCTGCACCACAACCTGCCAGCTTAGCAAGAAGGAGACAGTCAAGGCTACTGTTGCTCACTGAAGGACAAGGATACAATACGTTATTGCTGGTTTCCCAGCAGTTCCATTAAAAGAAAAGGCATTTCTGCCTGCCTCCACCCAGCTGCCTTTGTACCATTCTGACCTTGTCTAGGAAGTTGTTGACTTCAACATTGTGCTCCAGTGTTTATTTATACAAATGCAGCATACACTCAAACAAAAACTCTTCACGGACCAAGCTTGACAGCCAAGTGCTGCTGATAAGCTCAAGGAATGGTGACTTAGTGCCTATTGAATCAACCATGTGTGGGAGCTGCTTGGAGAGCCCAAAAAATTTAGAGCCAGCAGAGCAGGTCCTTCTGAGGGAGCCCAAAGCCGACAGAGACCTTGCTTCACCTCCTTTTCAAAGGTGGAAATGAAATTGAAAGATTTCACAGGGAAAAAAGAAAAAAAAAGCCTGTGAACCCTCAGATCTAATCAATGGCTTCTCTGTCCCCCTTGGCAGCAGAATGGAGGGGATCTGGTGTTGATAGGAAAGAGGCTGCAGCAAAGCGTGCTGAGATACCCAAGCTCAGCTCCTGAAAGTGGTCAGATCTGAGACACAGCGCCAAAGGCAGCAGCATCCTCTGAGATTTGCCTGTTACCATGGCTCTGGGCAAACCTGCAGCTAGAGGATGAGGGAGGAACAGGAACTGACGGCCAGAGAAATGGCGCAGACCATGAACACTGCATGGCTCTGATGTCCTATTAGATTGTCCCAAGGCTATAATCAGTCTGAACCCCACCTTCCTCAGCAGTGTCACCAAACCCACTATACATTGCAAACTGTAAAAAAGGACTGGCTCAAAAAATACCCCCTTGGCCAAGCCATCCAAACTCAACTTCAGGTTAGTCCTTCAACTCTGGATTGGGTGGGAGCTGCTGAGCATCTCACCCCATGCTGCCCTGTGCCAGGCAGCTCTTCTTCTCACGCAGGGGAATGGCATGTGCAAGGATGGGGCCATCCACATTGGTCTCAAACTGAAAGAGGGTAGATTTAGGCTAGATTTTAGGAAGAAATTCTTCACTGTGTGGGTAGGGAGACATTGGAACAGGTTGCCAGAGAAGCTGTGGATGCCCCATCCCTGGAAGTGTTCAAGGTCAGTTAGATGGGACTTTGAGCAACCTGGTCTAGTGGGAGGTGTCCCTGCCCATGGCAGGGGGATTGGGACTGGATGATTTTTAAGGTTCCTTCCAACCCAAACCATTCTATGATTTTATCATTCTATGACCTCCACTGGCTGCTTCTGGATGATAAAAATGATCTGTTTTTTAGGACAAGGTCTAAGGTATTATCTTCTGAAATGCACCAAGAAACTTTGGAAAAAGATATGGCCTAAAATAAAGTGCTGCTTCCATCCTCCTCTAAGATAAATCTTTTCTGCCAAAAGCCACAGTGCACTGAATCCACGCACAGGCTGTAGCAAAACGTCTGTCCCAGCTTTGTAGAGCATGTTGCCCTTATCTCATAAAAAGAAACAGGAAAACTACACTACTATTGCTCGGCCTCTCCCACGCACAGGCAGGCTGAGCGCTACCGAGCTGCAGGGCGTCACTCCCGTGGTGTTATCTGGGACACATCGCCTTCTCCAGGGCTTTCAGCGGGACTTTGCTTTGTGAAAACAGAAGTCAGAATAACTCCCAGTGCAGCATCTACTTACAGAACAAAGGTCGTAATGTAAAGGACAAAAGCAACCATTTTTTCTTCCCCGCATCTGTATTTCACTGCGTTGTGAAACAGCCGATTTCGTCGTTCCTAGAACAACGGTGCGTCACCGCCTCCACTGCTCTGCTCCCACCCAGCCTGTGTGGGTGAGGTTGTGAGCAGGGATGACATCCCCCACCATAGAAATCCCTCAGGGGAAGAAACAAGCCAAGCCACAGGGGTTCAGGTAGCTCCCTCAGTGGCAGATTTGCAGAGTACACCTGGCACCCTCTTGTCCACCATCAGTGGATCCCCCTTCCTCTGATGGGGCAGAACTTGTTGCAACATGACATCTTAAACCCTTGGGAACATACATGATTTCGAAATGTTTCATTCCAAAATCAGGATGGAAAGCCAAAATCGTAGCCCCTTTTCTAATCCATAAACCAAAATCCTCTCTAGTATTTCAACCTTACTGAAACATTTCCCCTGGATAAGAATCAACTCTTTCATTTCAGCTTTATCATTATTGTATTGATTACCAAAATAATAATAATAATAAAAAGGTTGGAAGTGCTTTGATAATTCCCAGCAAGATCTGCTCATCCCTGGGAAACGGTCTTAATTCTGTGAACCATCCTTCTCCAACAGAAAACTTTGTTGAAAGATTTGCCAGAAAATGCCTCACGGGTGCTACATGTAGGGCTCTGCCAGCAATGCCAGAGGAGCAGGCAGGGAGCTTGGGGCTCCTGAGCGCTGCCTGCACCATGCAGGGAGGGTGCAGGCAACACAAGGCTGTCTCACTTCCCATACACCGAACTAAAATCCCGATAGCAGTGAGAGTTCTCCAATTCCTTTGGGAAAAAGCTGTTCAAAAAAATCCTGGAAATTTATCCAGCACCGTGTTTTGATGCTGAAATGTGGAGCTGGATTTGAACTGGTTTGCACCTATCTCTCTATGCACGGCTTGTATTTGCTCTGTAGAAATCAGTAGTGTCACTCTGAGATATGCAGCACAGCAGTGACCAGAGCCTGCTGCTGGGGTGCAGATTTAATGTCATTACATTAAAGAAGCCCGGGAGGGTTTGGGTGAGACAGGCAAATCCTGTTGGATAATGCCAAATGTTTAACAGAAATCTCTCGATTTTGATGTGATGGGCAAAACAGCATGATTTTCCATGGAGCTGCTGCTCATTTCGTCTTGCAAATGCAGAGCCACAATTCTGGGATCAGAATCAGGACAAAATAATCTTGCTCAATCCCAAACTTTTCCTTTTTTTTTTTTTATGTTTTTTTTTTTACACAGAAACTTTTCAGTCTTGGGGTATTGCTAATAATTAGTTTTGCAATGCAAAAAAA
>JAAGNO010015347.1:0-31467 GCA_033439905.1 Ceryle rudis
TGCTGGACACAGAGGATGAGCGGCGGGAGATGGGCTCGGACGGGGCGGTGCCCTCGGAGGTGCGGGACTGGTTGGCGGCCACCTTCACCCAGCAGGCCCGAGCCAAGGGGCGCCGGGCGGAGGAGAAGCCCAAGTTCCGCAGCATCGTTCACGCCGTCCAGGCCGGCATCTTTGTGGAGAGGTGGGTGCTGGGGTGGCACCACGCCTGGCTGGCTGGTGGTGGTGGTGAGGCCATGGCTGGGATGGAGCAGCCAAGGGCTGTGCCCAGCACCCGGCTGGGTCCCCAAGCACCTGGCATGTCCCCAGCACTCATATGGGTCCCCAAGCACCTGGACTGTCCCTCTGACCCACTCGGGTCCCCACATACCAGGCTCTGTCCCCTGGCACCCAGGTGGGTCCCCAGCACCCACGTCAGCCCTGGTTCCTCCCCCTCCTCGCAGGATGTTCCGCCGGACGTACACGGCCGTGGGGCCCAGTTACTCCACCTCCGTCCTCAACTGCCTGAAGGTACCCACTGGTGGGGGGCACCCCAGGACCCCCGCGGGGACCCCGCCCCGGTTTGGCACCAGAGGAGGACATGGCACTTGCTGCTGGGCATGGCTGGGCATCGCCTGGTGTCACTGGGCTTCACTGGGCATGGCTGGATGTTGCTGGGCATCACTGGGCATTGTCTGGCATCACTGGTATTGCTGGGCTTGACTGGGCATGGCTGGGCATGGCTGGGCTTGACTGGGCATGGCTGGGCATCACTGGGATGGCTGGGCTTCACTGGGCTTGACTGGGCATGGCTGAGCACTGGGCATTGTCTGGCATCAGGGGACATTGCTGGGCTTGACTGGGCATGGCTGAGCTCCACTGGGCATCACTGGGCATGGCTGAGTTCCACTGGGAATGGCTGGACACTGCTGGGCATCGTCTGGAATTACTGGGCTTTAGTGGGCTTCACTGGGCAGCACTGGGCAGCACTGGGGCTTACCTGGCATGGTGGGCACTGGCCATGGCTGGGCTTCACTGGGCAGCACTGGGGGGGCTGCCTGGCATGGCTGGGCACGGCCAGGGGTGCCAGCGGGTGACACCCACCTCCCCGCAGAGCCTCGACCTGTGGTGCTTCGATGTCTTCGCGCTGAACCGGGTGACGGACGAGCACTCCCTGAGGACCATTGTCTTCGAGCTCTTCACCCGACACAACCTCAACAGCCGCTTCAAGGTGCCCCCCGCGCCCGCACCCACCCGTGGGTGCCCGTCCTGGGGGCTGTCGGTGGCTTTGCTGGTCCGAGCGTGTCCCCGTGCCCGCCCCGCAGATTCCCAGTACCTTCCTGACCACGCTGCTGGACGCGCTGGAGGCCGGTTATGGGAAGTACCGGAACCCCTACCACAACCAGGTCCATGCCGCCGACGTCACTCAGACCGTCCACTGCTTCCTGCTCCGCACTGGAATGTTGGTATGGGGGGTACTGGGGGTGCTGGGGGGACACACGGGGGTGCCAGGTCCCGTGCCGGTCCCACCGGTCCAGGCGATGCTTGTTGCCGTGGAGACGGCACCACCCGGCAACTGCGCCGTCACCGTGGAAACGGGGATGACGGGGGGACACAGGGTGACCCCCAGCTTGTGGGGATGGGTTGGCACACAGAGGGGGACACTCGGCACGTGCGTGTACCCCGTCGTCCCTACACAGCTGTCACATGTCACACGCACACACGTGGCCGTGCAAATGCCTGCGTGCCAAGGACCCTGCACCCTTCTCACTGGGTGGCACTGGGGCACCCACTGCCCATCCCTGTCCCCCTGACGCCCACGTGTGTGTGTCCCCCGTGTCCCCCCCCAGCACTACCTGACGGAGATCGAGGTCCTGGCCATCGTCTTCGCCGCCGCCATCCACGACTACGAGCACACGGGCACCACCAACAGCTTCCACATCCAGACCAAGTGAGGGCGGGTGGCACCGCGTGGCGTGGGTGACACGGCCTGGGTGGCACAGCACGGCATGGCACAGGTGGCACGGCACAGCAGGCAGGGCTGGGGACCTGTTATGGAGACACATGGGACGCTGTGGGGCATGGAAAGGATGGAGTGGCACCCTGGGGACACCCGGGGACACCAATACGGGTAGGACACAGATGTGCTGGCACCCTGGGGACACCCGGGGACACTGATACGGGCAGGATACAGATGTGCTGGCACCCTGGGGACACTCAATGCCCCTGCTATAAGCACAACAGAGCTGTGCTGGCACCCTGGGGACATCTGGGGGGGGTGTTCAGCCTTCCTGCCTGTCCTGCTGCCACCATCCTCTGTGTCCCCAGGTCGGACTGTGCCATCCTCTACAACGACCGCTCGGTGCTGGAGAACCACCACATCAGCGCCGTCTTCCGCATGATGCAGGACGATGAGATGAACATCTTCGTCAACCTCACCAAGGACGAGTTCGCGTAAGGTCCCCGTCCCCGTCTCCGTCCCCACCCCCGGGACTGTCCCCAGCTGGGACGTGGGGCCCTGATGGCGTTTCCCCCCCTCCCCGGGGCACAGGGAGCTGCGGGCGCTGGTGATCGAGATGGTCCTGGCCACCGACATGTCCTGCCACTTCCAGCAGGTCAAGTCCATGAAGACGTCCCTGCAGCAGCTGGAGAGGTGAGTGCGGGCGCCCACCCCAGGGCGGGGGGGGACGTGGCTTTGGGGACAAAGCTCAGGGCCCGGGTCCCCTCCGCAGGATCGATAAGTCCAAGGTGCTGTCGCTGCTGCTGCACGCGGCCGACATCACCCACCCCACCAAGCAGCGGGCGGCTCACAGCCGGTGGACCAAGGCCCTGATGCAGGAGGCCTTCAGGCAGGTAGGGCCCCGCGTCACCAGGGACGGGGTGGGGGGACGCGGGGACCGGCCCCTGGGGACATTTCTCCCTTGCCTTGCCAGGGGGACAAAGAGGCTGAGCTGGGGCTGCCCTTCTCGCCCCTCTGCGACCGCACCTCCACGCTGGTGGCCCAGTCCCAGATCGGTGAGTGGTGGTGGGTCCCCGTCCCCACCTCGTCTTCAGCCACCAGCCCTGCTGTGGGCAGGGGGTGTCCCTGTCGACACCTTGGTGTCCCCTCCCCGTGGGCAGAGGGTGTCCCCGTCAAAACCTTGGTGTCACCTCCGTGCCGCAGGCTTCATCGACTTCATCGTGGAACCCACCTTCTCGGTGCTGACCGACGTGGCCGAGAAGATGGTGCTGCCCCTCGCCGAGGACGGCACCAAAGCCAAGGGCAACCCGGTGGCCACTCAACAGGCCAGGTTGGCCGCGCCGTCCTGCCTCAGTTTCCCCTTCCTCACGGCTTGGGGGTGGGGGGACACCCCGTTGTTTGGGGCCATGGTGGCGGTGGCCCTGCCCCGCTCTCAGCTGGCCCCGTCCCCACAGCTCCCAGTGGCGGCAGCCGTCCCTGGAGGAGCACGTGGAGCTGGGGGAGGTGAAGGCCGACCTGGCCGGGTTCCGGGCCACCTGGACCAAGTACATCCAGGACAACAAGCAGAAGTGGAAAGAACGGGCGGCCAGCGGTAGGTGACAACCACCACGGCCACCGGGGACCATCCTGGGGCCATGCTCAGCACCCCTGGGTGAGGAGGTGGCCCAAGCCGAGGGTGGGTGACCCTTAGAGCGGTGGAAGGGGATGAGTCGGGGGCCATCAGCCCCCACGGGTGGCTGGAACGTCCCCCCCAGCCCCGTGTCCCACCACAGGCATCACCAACCAGGCGTCCATCGAGGAGCTGTCACCCTGCGAGGAGCAGCCACCGGCGGACAGCGGCCGGCACAGGCACAACGGGGACGTGGAATAGCACCGGCAGGAGCGAGGGGGGTGCCGGGGCTGGGCGGGACAAACTGGGGCGGAGGGGGGGATTGGTGGCACCGCCGTGACCGTCCCCCCACCCCGACGGCAGGTCCTCGTCCGGCCAAGCGACACCGTCTTGCCCAAAGTCTCCGACGCCATCGAGCTCAGCACCATTCGCGGGGAAGGGGCCGCCCGGGGCCGGCTGGGGCTCGGCACCCGGAGCACCCCCGGGCCCGGTACCCCCGGCACCCCCCAGCCCCGCCAGCTCCGGTGGCCTGGGCCCAGCCGGCCGTGTGGCCTCGTGCCACGGGTGACGGTGACGCCCACCCTCTCACTGCCATGCCAGCGGCTGCCCGGACCCCCCCCAACATCCCCCCTCCCCGGGTTTTGTCCTTCTGGGTTTTTAAAACAGCTTCTTCTCTCCTCAGCCGGGAGCTGGGTGCTGGGGGTGGCACTGGGGACAGCAGGGGACCAAGGAATGGGGAACGTTGTCACCCCAAGGGCCACCACCATCCCCTCTGTCCCAGCTGGGACTGTGTGGCCACACACCACAGGTGGCCCTGAATGGCCCCCATTACTGTCCCCATCCTCCCCTGAGGGTCCCTGTCCTGGGGTAGGTGGGTCTGTGTCACCCAGGGCTGGGGACTTGTCCCTGTGGGGTGCAGCTCGGGGGGTCCCATCGGGGTTCTGCCCCACGTAACGTGGGCAAGGCTGGGAGACTGGGGGGGGCAGCACGTGAGGGGCCAGAGCAGTGGTGGGAGGGCAGGATTGGTCCCTGCTGTGGCAGTGCCAGCCGCTGCGGGGCTAACGGTGCCAAAGGGGTGTTTACAACCCAAACAAAGCTTAACGTTGGCACCGAGGTACTTCAGTGCATTTGTCTTCAAAACAGAGAGCCGATATTCTGTTGTCATCTAGAAGTCCCCAAAACTACCGCTACTAGTAATGCCATTATAAAGTCTCTGATAAGATTCTTAAACAGTCCAGCAACAATAATACCATAACCATAATGATGTTGCTGATGCAAACATGACATAGACATCAATGATGTACAACCAATCACCAGGGACAGCTTATTGCATTAAATGTTGCAAAAGTAAATCAGTATAAAAAGGAGGCAAAATAATGTGGAAAAAGTTTGCTTAAGGTCTGGTTCTTCCAGGATTTTTCTGTGGCAAAGTATCTGGAGTTTTAATTACTTTTTTTTTTTTCCGTATTATTTTGAAACTAAAGCAGGTAGTAGGCTGAATGGAAAATAATCTCTCATGTTTGCATTATAGAAATATTAGTTCTCATTTCTGCTGAATTAAATCAATAATGGGGACTGCGAGAAGGCATACTTTACCTAGGGCCACAGATCTGTCTTTTTCATTTGTTATTTTTTTCAAATCAGAATATAAATTGCTCTGTCTCCTCCTTCAGCCTAGTGGATAAATTCTGAAATCTCCTACACCATTGTTCTGATCAGTTTCTTTAACTCTGTACCTGAACAAACTACCTAGGACCCTGCTGAAGAAGTTAATGCTGCCATATCCATGTACCGAGCTCATAACTGGCACTAGTCTTTGGCATTTCCACCATAGCTGGGAGCAGAAAGAGTTCTCTTCAGTAATTAAACTGGCATTTCAGATCATTAGATTGGGTTTCCATCTCTATTTCTCTTTCCAGTAGAGCAGATTGCTGGAAGAAGACACTGAAAGCAAGACAGGATTAAACCAGAAATTATTCCTCATAAAGAACTACATCACTATATTATAAGACAGGTGTGGCCAATCTTTCAGCAAATTCTTCTGACTTCCCTGACAAAATAGGTGTCTCAGCAACCAAGCATTTCTCCAGCCTCCTGAATTCAGGGTGCTTTCTACTGTTTAATCTTTTTGATGGAACCAGTTGCACAATTTGTCCTAATAAACAGTGATAAACAAAATAGCCCTGCAAAAGCACTAGGGGAAAAAACAACTACATGCTTTAGCTGGTGTAAGAAATTATTAACATGTTCTTCAACATCATGGAAAAAATACAGAAAACCAGAATGAAAATGTCAAGGGTATTTTACTCTTGCATCCAATACATTATTGCCTTAGATAAGCACAGTTTTGCAAGACTGCATGATGACCAGACATGAAGCAAAGAAAACCACATCCTCTTTGAAATTGTAAGAAGAACTTTGCTTCCTTGGTGGTTGTTATCAACTTGAAGAAACTCTGGTTGGCTTTAGCTTGGGGAATTTTCTTGTTTGTTTTTTCATGGTTTGGTTTTTTTGTTTAGTTGGTTGGTTTTTTATTTGGTTTTGGTTTTGGTTTGTTGTTTGTTGTTTTGGTTTTGGGTTGGGTTTTTTTGTGGTTTTGTGTTTGTTTTGGTTTGTTTGGGGTTTTTTTTGTGGTTTGGTTTGGTTTTTTTTGTGTTTGGTTTTTTTTTTTAAGTTGTCAAGGGTGACTATTGTGGGGGTCAATGCCCAGGCTGAGATGGAGGAATGAGGAAGTGACGTGACCTGGACAGTGATTGGAGGAAATGCCGCATGAACGGTGGCTGGAAGTCCAGCTGCTGTGAGGCCGGTGTAAAAACTTCTTGTGGAAGTATTACCCCCTGGGGCTGGGGGTATAAAAGCCTGTGTATGCTTATAAATAGCATCTGGAAGTACCACCCCCTGGCACTGGGGCTATAAAAGTCATGTGCTATAAATAGATGTAGTATAAATAGAATCCCCAAGGGTATAAAAGTCTGTGTGCTCTCAGTAAAGCTGATTCTGGCTGCAGCTTCAACTGGGGTTTGTGCCTCCATATGCCATAGACTATTAATTAGTTATTGTGTTTACTAACTAGATCCTATTTTTTATTTTTTTTATTTTAACCTGTATATTAGTTGGAGGAAAAAAGAAACCTATTTCTCTTACAATATCAAAGTACTTGCCAGAGAGCTTGAGATTTTGCCTCATAAGAACCTTCAGAAATGGAAACACTGGGCTGAGATGATACAGGGAGACTGATATGAAAGGTCCAGGGGTTTTGTTTTCTGGATTTAATTTTCATTCTAGGAAAAGCATTTTCCTCACAGGCAGCTTTTGGACATTTTTATGAAAACCTTTTCTCTGTGATACACACGTATATGGAATCATGGAGAACAACGTTATCTGCAGATATCACCATGTAAATACATTAGCAGAATTTCGTCTGAGATTAATAACAGAGGAACCGAGCTGAACTTTACACAGAAAATGCCTAATTGCAGGTTAGATGTTCATACATAACCACATACCACACCTTGCTTTTCAGATTGTCACATGAAGATCAAACTCATAAAGAGATATTCAAAGAGGGTCTCTCCCTGAAATGACAGAAATTAAAAAAGGAAATGCCTTTTCAAATGTAGGCAACTGAAAATCAACTGTCTTCATAATTCATGTCACAGTGGACCATAAACTTCAGTTAAAGCTTAACAAGTCTGCTGATAAATCAAATCCATAATGCCATATTTTTCTGCCCAGTTGCAGGCCAAAAACACAACCCTAAAACCAAACAAAAGAGCTAGTAGGCTTTCACTGTGTAAGAAGATAAATGCAACACAAACACAAGAAGTTCTTCATGGAGCAGCACAAGATAATTTCCGGTGTCAGAAGCTAGACAGTCCTCACATCCTAGCAAGTTAGGGAAGAAGGCTTGTGGCAAACTGATGAACAAACTACTGTGACAAGAAAGTCACTAGTGGCCAACTTGAAAGTAAATCTTTATTCCAGGGAAAGAGGGAGATCATCAGAGGGAAAGGTGGGGGAGAAGCAGAGGGATAGAAAGAATAGGCATGAGAATCTTAAGATACAAGACTTCAGGTCAAAAAACAGGATTGAAACATACCAGCCATTGAGTACCTCTCTTCGGGTAATCCTCTCTTGCCCAGCTCACACTGCACCACCAGATGGCTCCATATGAACTCAGATGAACATTTGGTTACTTGCTTCAAAGACCTGTGGTGTTTCAATCTGTCTAATTTCCAAGAGTTCTAGCTGCCAAAAGGAAAACTAAACAAACCTCCAAAAGTCTGGCTGTATGAGGCTGGAGAGGTTGAACAGCTCCAGGTTCAGAAGTTTGGATTAGAATCCACGTCTCAAGCCCTGGGATGTTTGGAAGCAGTATCATGGTTCAGTCTGAAAAACACAAGAGGTGGTGGACTAGTATAAGGGTTACATTGAATTCACAACACAAATGCAAATGTAACATGTGACATACCTGAGTTCATGCTTTCAATCTATGCGGCCCTTGCAAAGTCAGAGGACTGTACCAAGCTTTAGGCATCATGCTTCAGGACAGGCGGAAATCACCTGGAACTGGAGGGAATTCAAAGGAGAGCAGCAAAGATGAGCAAAAGGTCTGCAAAACATAACCAGTGTGCAAAGGCTGAAAAAAAATGCCTTGCTAAGCTGTTTGATGAAGAGCTTTTCTGGCCAGTTGCAGGCAGCAGCTGGTGTTGTGAGCAGGGCCCTGATCTAAAATCAGGAAGTTTAGCAGGGAGCTAGGACTCTGGTGCCTCGAGTCAGCCAATGAAAGGTAAAAATTCCTGGAAGAGACAGTCCCTTGAGGACCTCTTCAGGTTCATTTTCTAAGATGTCTAGGAGATTTCTTTGCAGGGGAATTAGCAATTACACATGCAAGTGGAAAAGCACTGAATGCTGATTTCAATAACTGCAGGAATTCCACAAAAAACTTTTCTACAAAAGGTGAAGTACAGTGTATCTGGCATTCCAGACCATTTGACAGGCGTAGGTCAGATGAACATAAGCTTAACCATAGAGCAGAATTCAAAAGACAAGAAGTCCTTGATGAATCCATGTTTATTATGATCAGCACAACTTCAAAGTGAGAAATATTGGGCTGCAGTCCCTAGGCTTCCTGTTTCAAACAGTTTCTGGCCCTCACTGGTGTCCCAAAGGTTCTTGCACACTGCAGCAAGACGATTTCATTTGAACTGCTCAGTTCTCTTCCAGGAGCAAGGTGTTGTGGAGACTAGCTCTACATTTCTTAAGGAGAGGAAAAGGTCATCGTTATACTTAGTAGGTAAAGCACTAGAGGTCAAAAGAACAGTTTTTCTAGTATCTCACATTGTTGGAGTCAAGCATTTAATGAATATATTCTCATAAATGCTTGAAGTACTGCTGTGTTCTTTCCAAAAATCTGTATTCTCTCCTGCCTGTGACCACTTGAAATCTGGATAATCCTGAGCTCACAGTCCTTAAGGCATTCTTGCTGGTCAGTGTACACAGGATACACCTGTCCCACAGATAAAGGGCTGTGATTTTCCCAAAACAACAACAGCAACCAAACTGTAGTTTTCAGACTATAGCATTTACCTTGGAAGTGAAAACTTTTGATCAAGAGTCCTCTTCAGCCTTAATTCAAACATGAAAAGCACTCCACATACATAGCTGTAGCATAACCCATGTTCACCCCTCCGACAGGTTGATGTAATGCTGTGTAAGTATCTGAATCAGTTTGCTGGTGCATACCTGTATCCAGAAGTGTTGCCATGCTTTTCAGGGTTCATGTGTCTCCCACCCTGGAGGAGACTCCCACCCCTATGGGAGTCTCCATAGTCAGATAGGAACATGGGGCACTGCAGGACAGCCCTGTAACATATTACCAGTAACTGAGCAGGACATCCCTTCCTTGCTTTCAGATAGAGATGCACATGTTGGCTATGCCTTATCCTGAGTGAGAGAGCAAGAAATATTCCTTAATGTGATGATTTTTTCAAATGTATTTTACTCTTCAGACACCGTAAGATCATTATAATTAATATAAAAACCTTATCCTTTAGCAATAAATTTAAATTGTTAATTGTTACTGCACAGTCTTGCGTGTGTCCAAGTTACGGGCCCTTTTAGGCAGACCTGATTACACGTTTGCCTTACAATGTGATGCCCTGAAAAAAAACCATAAGAATATTCTAAGCTCACAAAATCTAAGGTTTATTAGAACACAAATAAGGAAAAAAATAAAGCAGAGCAAACAGGAATTGCAAAACATGGCCTTTACTAAGGTGGCAAGACTTAAATTCATAACTAGAATTTATAGAACAGTTTACATATGAAATAAGTGGTTTAAACAGCTATTTCAAGAGCTATTTTTAATGTGTATTACTACAATTTTAGAGAGACTAAATATTCGCACCAACTCCTAAGCATGCAGTTTGTAGAATATGGCAGCCAAATCTGTTTCAGCTACAAACAAACCCCCCAAACCTGAGTAGAATGAAAAGCCTTGGCAGAGATTATAACAAATGACTAATGCGTAGCGCAGTCAGCTGCCAGCAGCAGGACAGGGCGCTCCAGAAAATCCCATGGCCTGTGAAAAACAGCAACAGGAGCTTAGGGAACAAGTCCAAATCCTATACAGCAAGAGCTGCTGTGCAGAAAGACCCCAAAAAACTAAAGCTATCATCTCAGCCTTTCAGATAGGAACCTAATAAACAAAGATCAAAATTGTTCAATTCTGCTACTGAATACCAAAAAATATTCAGGATAATAATTTGTTTAGATTAATTTGATTGACTTTTCCCCTGCTTTTGTTTCTTATCAGTGCTGTCTTTCTGGAACAGGATGGACCCAGAATAAGTTGTTTAACATTCAGATGTCAGGTAGATTGCCTCCCAACTTCATCATTCTACTTTTCCACACTTACCAAAAGCTAGAAGTCTCAAGCGGCTCCTTTAGCATTTAGGCACCTGTGGGGACAAGTCTTAACAGATCTCTGGGGATAAACACAATTTAAACCTGCAGAGAAAACAGCCCATCATGAGAGAGGGTTTCCTCTTTTCACAGAATCACAAAATGGAAGAGGTTGGAAGGGACCTCTGGAGCATATCTAGTCAAACCCCCCTGTCAAAGCAGGTTCACCTAGAATAGGTTTCACAGGATCACATTCAGGCAGGTTTTGAAAGTCTCAAGAGAAGGAGACTCCACAACCTCTCTGGGCAGCCTGTTCCAGTGTTCCATCACCCTCACAGTAAAGAAGTTTCTCCTTATGTTTAGGCAGAACTTCTTGTGTTCTAACTTGTGCCCATAGCCCCTTGTCCTATTCCTGGGCACCATTGAGTCTGGCCCCATCCTCTTGACACCCACCCTTTAGATATTAATAAGTATTGATAAAATCTCCTCTGAGTCTTCCCTCCTCCAGGCTAAACAGCTCCAGCTCGCTCAGCCTTTCCCCATAATCATCTTCATAGCCCTCCGTTGGACTGTCTCTGGTAGTTTCCTGTCTCTCTTGAACTGTGGAGCCCAGAACTTGCTGAAGGTCCACTCCATCCTTTCATCCAAGTCACTGATGAATATGTTGAACAAGACTACACCACTAGCTACAGGCCTCCAACTAGACCCTGAACCACTGTTCACAGCCCTCTGAGCTCCATTGTTCAGACAGTTCTTAATCCATCTCATGGTCCACTCATCTAACCCACACTTCATAAGCTTACCTGTGAGGATCTTATAGGAGGCAGTGTCAAAAGCCTTGATGAAGTTGAGGTGGGCAACATCCACTGCTGTCCCCTCAACTATCCAGCTAGTCACGCCATCACAGAAAGCTATCAGGTTAGTTAAGCATGATTTCTCCTTGGTGAATCCATGGTGACTACTCCAAATAACCTTTTTTTCCTTCACGTGCTTAGAGATCACCTCCAGAATGAGCTGTTCCATCACCCTTCCAAGTGAGGCTGACTGGCCTGCAATTTCCTGTGTCTTCCTTCTTGCCCTTTTTGAAAACTGGATTGACATTGGCTTTCCTCCAGTCATCAGGCACTTCTCCTGCTCTCCATGACCTTTTGAAAATGAAGGAGAGTGGCATAGCAATAACATCAGCCAACTCCCTCAGCACTCGTGAGTGCATTCCATCAGGGCCCATGGATTTGTGGATGTCCAGTTTGCCTAAAGGATCTCTAGCTTGATCCAGTTTGACCAAAAGAGAGTCTTCCTTCCTCCAGACTTTCTCTCTTGTCTCAAGGAACTGGGATTCCTGAGGGCCAGTCTTAGCAGTAAAGACTGAAGCAAAGGTGGCCTTCAGTAACTCTACCTTCCCTGTATCCAACATTACCAGGACACCTACCTCATTCAGCAGTGGGCCCACATTTTCCCTAGTCTTACTTTTCCTACTCCTGTAACTTGAAGAAGGGCTCTTCTTGTTGTCTTTGACATTATTTGACAGATTTAATTCCAAGAGGACCTTAGCCTTCCTCATTGCGTCTCTACATAATCTGGCAACATTCCTATATTTCTGCCAAGTGGCCAGTCCCTTTTTCCGCATACTGTAAACTTCTTTCTTCATGCAGGTTCATCCATGCAGGTCTCTTGCCTCCTCTACTTGACTTTTTACTCATAGGCATGCACCGATATAGAGCTTGAAGAAAGTGGTGCTTGAGTATTAACCAACACTCTTGGGCCCCTGCTATATTCGAGAGTCCTAATCCATAGTATTCCTTCGAGTACACCTTTGAAGAGGTCAAAGATCAATGTTAATTATCCTGAAGTCCAGGACTGCAATCCTATTTGGTTTATAATTAACAGGGGCCTCTGAGACTTGATGTTGAAGATCTGCAAATTAGTTTTCTCCCTCACCCACTAAATCTATCTGAATAGAAGATTAATTTCTTTTTAGGGGGGGAATGTCTTCAAAATGTCATATTTATACATTCTTCTCCATTTTCCTTAACTCCATAATGTTATCTGTAGAAATGGGCGCAGTGGGAGGACTTTCCGAGCTCGTTAGGGTTAGTGTTAGGATTCAAAGAGCCAGAAAGCCTCCAACTCTAAGGACACTGTGTCTGCAAAAGACATGCCAACAGGAGCATGGCACTGCATCAACACTGCTCCCTCCACACCCTCCCTTCTCATCTGGGCCACCCATCATGCTGGGGACCTCAGCACCAGGCTTCTGTTAGGGCTAGGGTTAGGATTCAGAGAGCCTCCAGGTCCAGGGATACTCACCTTATAGTAGTATCTCACTCGTGGAGCAAGTGCTTGAACAACTTTCTCACAATAAAGCCTTCTTACAATAGCTGCAATACATCCAGCAACATGCACCTGCCAACTACCTGTGCCTGAATAAGTCAGCATCTGCAGCACCTGTTTGGTGGCCCCTAACTGTGGGAACTCATCAGGAGTCCAGAAATCCAGTTCAGGTGGATACTGAAGAAGGATCTCTGAAAAAAAGGAGGGACAATGCAATCAAGTAAGGTGGAAGTCAGGATATTAGTCAGATTTGTAGGTAAAAAGCTTTCATCACACTTCTGATAACATACGCTGATCCCGTCTCAGATCTTTTATACTTTCACAAAGAAATTATGATGTCAGGTTTGAGGATACCTATCCAGAACGGACATGTGTGCGAATATCCATGAGAATGGAAAAATCCTCTCTTATTTCCTTGCTGCTGATAGATAGATTTGTAGGAAAGCTGCAAGTTTGACTTTGCAAGATTTTTTTTTTCTTCTGCCTTTCTCCACTTAGATTCATCTTTTCTGCAAACCAAAACACTCATTAGTTATTGCTAATTCTTTTAATACTTTAAAAGTCCCGTGAGACAGCTTTATATTATTGTACCAAAGCAGACCAAAATGGCTCTGTATTTATTATTGTCTAATAGCATGTGGCCTATGTTATGATTTGATGGAACAGCTCTTGAGTCTTTTTTTCTTTTTTTTTTAAACAGACATTCTTGAGAAGGATGAACAAATAGATTTTTATGTTAATTCACCACAGTTTATTACAGTCAATAGAAATGAAACAAAGCAATAGTCATATCATAGGCATATAGCAATAAAATCAGAAGATGTGTTATAGCACATCCTACCCCTTTGAATCCACCCTGGCACCCAACCCCAAGCAACACTATGCCACTTCCACCCTGGCTCCCAACTGCAACCACACACTTTCCTCCCAGAAAAACATCACCCAGAGATAGCACCCAAAGGAAAGAACCCCACTGAGGGTTCTTCTCTAGGCAAAGGCAGGAGGGAGGCCAGCTCAGCTTACAGCCTGCATTCTGGACAGTATATTGTAGGAAAGAAATTACAGGAAATCTCTCTTTCAGACCATGAAGAGACAGTCACATAATTTTCATCATAAAATTTACAGGTGCATTGTGGACTGATTAGGACAAGGTCCAGGGGCTTCATCAATTTTTTTTACATTACAATATCAAGAACAAAGTAAGAGTAAGCCCTTTCATCAGTGAACTTACAATGCTGTCAAGTGGAATGAGCCTTGCTTGGGCTTCACCTGAGGAATAAACAAGGCAGTACAGTCCCCACTCTGCTCTGGGCAATGAGCAGTCACTCACACATTAGGAAATGTTATAGACCAGAGTTCCACAAGCATCACTGCCTGACAGCTACTGCTAAAAATACAGCCAACTCAATGCAAGTGCTAAAGACCTTGCAATTTTCTCCTGCAGACTCATTTTTTGAGTTCAGACCAAACTTCCATGTCCATCTTCACAAGCTGTGAAAGCTTTTTGCAACATATAGCAATCCACAATTATTTTCATTAACTCTGAAATATATGGCAGAGCCCTCACATACTCCTGCACGACTGCAGCTCTCAGGTGGGAGGTGTTAGGGAGCACTCTCATGCTCACAGAAATGGAAATGTGGTAAATTGGGTTGAGCATTAATAAAGTCCTCAGGGGAATGTTACAAGATCATTTGTAAGGCAATGTCCTTTTTTTTTTTTTTCTATTTTCCAATAGATTTCAATCTGCTATTCTAATTTTGTTAGCACTGGTAATGCACAACTTATACCATTCTTGTACGGCACTGCTTCCTAAAACCGCTGTTTTATGTGCACATGTGCACACACGTGTCCTCTGCAGGTTTTTTCTGTTGAGACGTACTCCAGCTAAACGGCATTAGAGCAGCCAGTAGTTCCAGACAATGTGCTACTTACAGTTTCCTACAGGCAAATCTCAAACCTGAAAGTGTGCTGTGAATAGTTGCAGAGATTTTTCAGCATTGCCAGATAGCCTTCTGTTACTGACTAGTGATTGTGACAAATGAATTAGCTATCCATTTTCTGTCACTGCTGTAGGAAAAATGTGCGATCCTGTGTGAAAGAGGAAATAAGACTAGAAAGCCACTTATATCTAAACAGCAAGAAAGCAGCAGGGAGTGTTAACACTAGATAGCAAAGACACCCATCAGACTGCGTCAGAATCATTTCTTCAGGGTTTTCCTAGGCTGGCTGATGGTGCCAGAAAATTACAGCATCTCTGCTGAAGCATATAGCTCTGGAGGGATCTATCACGTAGAAACAAGTTATGAAGCAAATCTTACTCCCCACTTCCTCTGCACAATCTGGCAAAGAAAGTAGGAGAAGCACATAGCTGGAGATGGCTCTGATTCAGGAAAAAGAGACACACTATAGCCCTCTGCATAGTTTTAACTTTGATGGGCATCATTTCCAGCCTCCTCTGCCTCAGAATGATTAAAATTAAAAAATAATCCACAAGAACTACGGGGTTGCCAGGGTGGCATGAGCCATATCGGGGGATGAGCAGTATCAGGGGATAATAGGACTGGGGGGACACCAAATATGGTGATGGTGAGGGTAAGATACAGAACCATGAATCACTCCACATAAAATCACAAGCTATTTTTAACAACAAAATTTAACAACAGCAACAAAATTGTTTTGCTGTTTTTTCTTGGTCTTCTCACTTTTGGATCTCTCCCTGTGCCAAAGCTGCCCCATCTATGGAATAGTCAGCCCTGCAAGAGCTGACAGACGTACTGAACAGTAGTCCTGGCTTTGTGTTACCATCTGCCATCAAGGAGGGATGCAGAGAGCTGCTGCTTCTACCTCCTCCTGTCACCATGGTCTCATTGGTGCCTCCAGCTGATGTCCAATATATCACTGCATCTTCCCTCTGAGGTAGACCACCCTTGCAGAGTGATTAAGTAATTTTGTCCCTGTCCTCTTCTATGGAATGAGAAGCTGTGAGCCAACTTTGGATCCAAGACTAGCCTGACAGTCTTTGTACATTTGCAGATACAGCTGATAGGAACTAAGTGCATTTGAGAGATTTTAAAGTTACCTCCTGAGAGACAGACGTCTCCTAAGGGTGGTGCTAATACTCACGATAACTTTCTAAAACTTGCTACAATTAATATGGTGACAAATTAATTTTCAATGTGACTAGACAATAGATGTATTTTTTTAAGTGGGGCAAGTTTTGTACTTAATATAGTAGCAGCTACAAAGACCACAGTGATCTAAAACCAAAACTGCCTAGGAACATAAGAAGCAGATAATGGTTTGAGTTGTTTCTCCCACATGTTTCATTGCTCCCTTCACCATAATTCTCCAGTTTATTTACACTCAACCTCCTGTGAGGTGAGAAAGCAACAGGTAGAACGAATGTATTATCTGAGGTTATGCAGCTCCACCTAAGTGCCATGCTCAGGTAAGTCCCAAAGGCTGATGGGTTCCATCAGACACAAATGGGGAAAGCCCAAACATTGTCCTCCCTATGCTGACCAGACAGTCAGTTGATTGTGTGGTAAGTGCTTTTGGAGAATAGAAGAGAGTCACCTTTCCGCTGATCCTGCTCCAACCCAGTACACTTTGGAAGATACCTCTAACTAATTCTCTAAAACAACACATTTTTTTTCAGACCTTCCCTCTTAAACCATAATACTCACAAACATGGCAAAAAGAGTTTGCAAATTCACCATGAACACCAGACCTGCTCATCAGAAGATTTTGAAGAGATTTAAGGGAAACCCTGCCTGGATTGCTGCCAGCTCTTCTGCTTCAGGAATGGGTCTGGTGGGCTGTGGTAAAAGCACTGCTAGAGGGGAACACAATCAGGCATTAAGCTGTGTAATGCAGCTTGAAGCAGTGAATTTGTTTGCTTGTTTCCTACAGAATTCATGTTTGAGGCTCTTGCAGACAAAGAGTGGTTTGCCTGTAAAGCAGATTATTTATTACTTGGTATGTCTTTTTCTAATAAAAAAAAATATTAAAAAAAAGGTGTTCTAAAAATACTCATTGTGAAAAACAACATTCTTTATCCTTCCCCAAAGTCTTACCAATGGATCAAAATCTATCATTTATAGACAGTCTTCATGAAACAAACATATGCCAATAATGATCAACAGGAAGAAATAATTTCATACAGGATAAAGTACTGTACAGTAAAACAGATCACAGCAGAGATTTGTTATAAGAGTGTTTAGGATGATAATCCATGTCTCTAAACACCCGTAAAATCTCAGCAGCAGGCAGTCACCAACCCACCTATCAAGCACCTGTAAGGACAAGTTCAGCCTATTTTGTACAAAGGAAATTGTTCTCTGTTTAACCTGACATTAGTCATTCAGGGAAAAATAATCCTCATATTTCATAGTATAATTGAACAAGAAAAAATCCATTTGATACAATTTTTTGATCTTCTCAATTTGTTCTGAGTTCAGTTGTCTGAGATACTCCAAGGTGATATCACCATTAGTTCGTTTCTCTGTGCCATACCTCTTCAAGCTGGGATAGTGCAGGCTCTCTGGTGCTCCAATGACCTTCAGAACATGCTCAGAATCTAACCCAAGAGTTTCATACTTACCCAGAATATCATAGTGAACATTGCAAGGATCACAGAGCAGAAACATTGGTTTCCAGTGAATGTCAAGACTATTTGGTGGTTTTGCTATAATGAAGTTGACAAACTCCTGGAAACTCACTTTTTCAGAAGAATTTTTGTTTTTCCTGAACATTGCCCTAATCTCATTAGCAACAGTGATACTATAGAATGGCTCAGAGTGCAGAAGTTTGTCTCTGTAAGCTGAAACCAGACGCTCCAAGGGGTGTCTGGTGAACATCACTTTGGTGTAATTGTTCAGAGATTCCTTCTGTATGGCAGGAGGGTAAGATGACAGCTTTTTGATCAGTGAGGTTTGGTGGATGTGGTCATGCTCAATCTCAGAAGCTTCTGCATTCAAGTCTGCTTGGAGAAGAAAAATAGTTCTCTTCCAGTTGGAGCAGCCTACCTTAGGCACTTCACAGTAGATAAATTTATGTTTGTGCTCCACAAAGAGCTGGTTTGTGACGTGAGAATCCAATTTGCTTCTTAATTTAAGAAGGTTGTTCTTCAGGCACACAGAAGCCAATGTGCTTTTGCGATCATTTTGAATTGCCAGCCAATCTGCAGTGGGACCAGGGAAAGCACCTGCAGCCAAGAAAGAAATTTAAACCATTAGTGTGAAGTAGATTTATACAGGTCTCTCTGTTTGTGACAATCATAACACTCAATCTATCTCTTTGCATACAAAAAAATAATGAAGATGCTAAAATCAATTTTTTGTTTACTGTCAACCAGACTCCACTATGGCAAACAGACAATAAACTTCCCTGCTTAGTGAAAAGTTTGTTAAAACTAAAACTTTCAACATGTTAGCAATATTACTTTAAGCAAAAGCAATGTTCTAACACTTCTAATGTCACTGCTGCTTGTAGTGCTCTTGCTTTCATACATTGCTAAGATAGCTGTCCCAGTGACAGGGCCTTGGATATTTTCATAGTATCGTTTATTACCTAGGCTGCATAGTTACTTTCTAACACATTGGGGAAAGGTGTCTCTGTTTCTAGAAAAGATTAAGTGTTTCTGTTGTTAAATTCTTTACTCACCTGTTAGGTTTTTTTGCCTCTTACAGAAAAAACCCAAAAGAAATATCCCAAAAATAAAATTTGGGAGAAGGAAAACTAACACCTTCTGGTTCATATTATTTTCACAGGAAGGAGGATGACGTGATCTCTAAAGTGAAAATCTGCCTTTCTGTCAACAAGGAAAGATAATACAAGTTAGGTTCTGTATGACTGATACAACAAAGATACGGTATTCTCTTACAGAATTTATGGTAGCAGAAAGACTTTTCAAGCCCTATAAAAACAGGCTTTGTTAGTAAGTAAAAATCCTCCTATGAAACAGACTCACCACAATTATACTGTTAAACCAAACAGACAAATAATATGACCATTTCAAAGTATTACAAAATCGCCCCTTTTCATTGCTCCTGAACCGTGTATGAGCAAATATTCCTCCTTTTGCTTCATGTAAAGCTGACGTTCCTGCCAAGCAAATTGTCTCTCACTTCACATTGTGTAACAATAACCTCGTATAGGATTACAGAGGTGTTTCTTTAAAATAACCTTACCTATCAAAGTCTGGGAGTATGACGCTTTCTGTGACCTGCCACAGACCTATCTGCAAGCCTGTGATGCATTCAGGATTAAATTCTTCCAATCTCTTGCCCTGAAGTTTTCCACTTTATACAAATAAATCAGTATTCACTGGAGGATACCTCTTTCACATTCCAGCAGAGAATCCTAACTACTAACAGTAGAGGAATTCTCCCATTCTTTCTCTCACAAAAATGCTGCAGTCCATCTATGTTTGCTGCTGTTGCAGCATAAGAGCCCCAGAATGATTCATGAGGGCAGGAAACATGTAGAAGCAGCAGAAGAAACAACAGAAAAGATGTTCCATGCTCACAGTTAAAAGAAGAGAAGGCCAACACAGTCCAACTCTCAACAAATTCCCTCTCTCATGCTCCCTCGTTCTAGCCCCTTTGCACTTCCATAGAGCTTTCTGAGGCCTCTGTGTTACCGCCATTAGAAAGTTCTTCATCAGAGTGTCTTTCATCACTTTTTATTTCAAGTAGCAAAACTGTGAACCTATATTTACTGGCAAACATGACATTCTACTACTTTTCCATAAAGTCTGCACTATCAAAAAAAAAAGTCAAGCAACATTGTATTTATTTTCCATTTCTGTTTTTTCACCGTGAACCTGCCAGCCATAAAAACATCATTGCCCAGTTTTCTTGAGGATTTATCTTCACGTTTTGTTTTGCTTTTAGAAATATACAACAGGACTAGTGTGGATGTTATTTGTGGTGTTCCCCATCCCGAGTGTAGATGTACAAAAACCACAGCTGCCATAGTGTAAACTGGTTTCCTGTGTGTTCTGAGACAGCAGCAGAGGCAGCACTAGTTAAATTGCACAAAAGGCTTCTTCCTATCAGGGCTGATGGGTTATTATTTTATTGCACATCTTTACCAGAATATCTTCACACTCATACAGTTAACAACTTTACTATTTAATAAATCTCCCTTAGTGTAGGCATGACCTGAGAAATGGAGAGGGATGACTGTTCCTGTCTCTAACCTGTAAACATCATTATGAGCAAATCTGCAGTTGCATATGTTAACAATTGTGTTTACATTAAACTGTTACGACACTTATTCAAACGAATCCAGTATTTTTACACTTGATGGCATTTAGTCAATATTTTTGCATTTTCTTGGCTGCATAAGACCACTATAAAGGCTACAAAAAAATGTGGGTTGATCTTTGGCCCTTAGCCTTTCTTCACTGCACATTAATTCTCCCTTCACTGTAAGATTTATTGATGTCTAATCCATCAAAGGCTGTTTTCAAGGCCACCTAAAGTCAATCAGACTATTCATTGATCTCATGAGGTCCGAGACTGAATGATCCCTTTTTATTATTTTTTTTCAGAAGTGATATGAAGACACAAATTCACACTATGTAGCAATTAAAATAAATATGGCACTAAATAATTCTGTACAGGGACTCCCTGTTAGTGTATGCTTAGGAGAAAGAGGTTGGGCTTCATTTACCTGCTGTCTCCTCAGGGTAGTTATTGTTGTCATACCTGCCTCAGGAATCAGAAAATGAACTAGATTAATTTACCCTCTTTAGATACCTGTTTCATATATATGTGTTAATTAAATTACCAGTACAGAATAGAAGGTCTGCCAGAAGACATATTTCATATTGAAACATGCCAATGAGTCACAAGAGGGAAATGCCTTCTTGAGGGAAAGAAGCTGTTTATGAGCTAGCCAAACACAGGAGACAACTCCTCTTCTTAGACATTTGCATATTTGTGGAAGCAAAAGAATCCTTATTTTAATCAGACCCTAAGGAGGGGTGAGCAAGCTCAAAGGGGATGGGTGAAATCGGTCTGGACCCCTTAGAATACTTCAAAGTGCAGACTGGCTGTAAGAGCTAAAATCATCCATCAGCAAGTGAGGTCAACATGACAATTCAGACAAGTTACCTGAAGATGAAGTCCAAAGGCTTCTTCTGAAGCTGTTTTCTGATGGGAGACCCGAATACAGCGTTCTGGGTAATGCAAGGTCTCCAACAATGAAAATCACCTAAGAGCAATCTGAGGAATAGAAGGAAAGAAAATTCTGAGAGCTGTTTTGTCAAAAGAGGGACAAGTCACCTGAAAACAAAAAATGGGGTGAAAAAAAATCCAAAACAAACCCCACATTTGTAATACATTCAGTGTCAGTAGATCAGATGAACTTTTTCTTCTGTTTCTTAGACTTAAGCCTTTCCCAGATATTTGTAACTGTGTTGTCTATTTTAGATGTAATTAATTAATACTCTCATTTGCATTTTACCTCATCCTACCTTGATTCCCAGATATTTGTAACTGTGTTGTCTATTTTAGATGTAATGAATTAATACTCTCATTTCCATTTTACCTCATCCTACCTTGATTTAAGGGTGATTTAAGGTAACGGGTAACTACAAAGCATTCCTCGGTCATGGTGTGGTGAGTCTATTAATACAACTCCATAATAAATAGTCTAGTTTTGCTGTAATCAGAGGGCAGCAGAATGGGCTTCCACAGCTGAGGTGGAAAGTCAGCACCACAGGACTCAAAAAAAAAAAAAAAAAAAAAAAGGGAGGCAGAAATGTCCTCTGGTGAAAAGTAACAGAGCAAGGAGTCAGAGCAATAAATGTCTCCTTGGATTCCCAATGAGAGAAAGGAAAGTATTCAAAAAAATACTGAAAATTAAATATAGGGCATTATTAATTATGCTTTGTTCTTGTTACATATAGTTGGGGGGGGCTTGTGGATTTGTTTGTTTGTTTTTTAATTTTAATGAAGCATAAAAAGTTTTAGATAACAGCCTTACACTGTTGGTTTTTGCTTATTCTTCAGATCACATCTTTATAGATGAACCATGCATAGCTATGGCTTAATATTTTCAGTTCTGTGTGTCTTACTGTCTGGATTCTGCAGATTTAATCAAAAATCATTTAATGACTCTTTTTTGGGACATTACTAAACAGTAAATCAGGCAGTAAGAGGAATGATCCTCATAGAACCCTTTCTTGCAGAACTCTTTTATAAGGATTTCTATCAGATTATGAGCGTTTTTTGAGGCTGATCTGTTAACTGATGTTTAATTCTTTAAATGATTTGCTGGCTTTCTAGCTTCTTGGACAAAACATGCTGCAGTATCAAGCCAAATGCTTTACATAATTCTAAATCCATTATAACAATGTTATTACCTTTATGAACCAAACCCAAACAAAATTAGTCAAGTCGGTTTGTGCGATTTATTTCCTGTAACATAAACAAAAGTTTCTATCTGAGAGCAACCTTAGCAATCGCTCAAGACAAGAGTGGTAACAGACAGGAAACAGATTATTGGAGACAGCAATGCCAATCATCTTATGTGCATGCAAGGTGGGAAAAAGGCCTGAAGGTCTCATGAAATGAGAAATATTTATTGAATTCCAACCTGTTTTGCACTACTGACGATTCTACCATCTCCTCCTACCAATCCACTGTAAAGATTCTTCCCAGTATACACGCTCCCCGTGACAAAACCAAAAAAAGCTGTATCATGTTGTTCGTATTTTTGTTGTCAAGATTTGGTGACCATAAAATGTTCTTCCCATCCTTCCATTTCCTTTGAGAAATTTATGACAATTTTCTGGTTTTAATGAATTTCAACATCCCCATTTTTTATGTGCTGCACTGAGTATGGATGAGTGGCTGGCAACCTACTTGCACTTCCCTTGTATGTCAGGCTAGATCATTTGACCCAGAAGAGCTCTCTATCTCAGTGATGAAATTCTATGCCTGAGTTATCAGATTTTTTTTTTTTCCTGTTTAATTGCTTTTTCTTGGTTCCTTTGTCTCATACTTGCTTTCCATTCTGTGATACTAGACCTTCTGCAACCACCTCATATGTCTGTTCGCATTCTGGACTTTCAACTGTTCATACCACATGTAGCTACACCACAACCACTCACTTACCCAAACACCAACCTTAGATTCATAATGAGTTCCTCTTCTCCCGACCAAAACAAGGTCTGATACAGACTCTCTAATACTCTTTTCATTTAGGTTTCCTATTTAGACAGTCCAAAGATGCTTTAATGATAAAGTCATGTGAGTACATGACCTAGCACATCACACTCCAATTGAAGTTCTCCCTCCTGCCATGCAGGTTTATTCCTAGCACAGGCATCGAAGGAGTAGATTGCATTGCCTTGAACAGGTATCGCTGGTACATCGTTCTGTCCTTGAACTGCTAAAACAATGATTCACAATATAGCATTCCCTAATCCTTCTCCTGGAACTGCCAAACCATTGCAATTGAAACATCTGCAGCTTTTTAAAGAAGTACTTAAAAAAATCAGTCTGAAAAAAATGCAATATTTTGATACTTCTATAAACAATTAGGAGTCCTATAACTGGAAATGTCTAATTACTTTAAGTCTTTACAGATGGAACCTCTTATCCAAGTACAGAAATACATGTACATACACTTGTGTGTGTATATATATTTCTGAACTATATGCACGTGCACATATTTATACACACACGTACGTGTAGGTCAGAAACACCTTAGTATCAGTTACACTGGCATATTATTTGCTCCAAGTAAACTAACTAAGTAGGTTGGTAAGGATTTAAAGTCTCCTGGTGATAAGCTTACAAAGGTGTGTCTTAAGCTAATTTTTTCAAAGACTGGCCTTGGTTACAGCTGAGTATATGGGCTGATCCTCTGCACCCTACTTGATGATAAGTGGGACTTTCTGGATTAAAAGAATAAAATTATGGCAATCCTTATTTATGTTCCTGATACAATTGAAGCCAGAAATAAAAAAAAAAAGGGTAGCTCCACCAGTAGGGTAGCTCAGTGGAAGGTAGGGAAAACCTCTGGAAACAGATAACATTCTCAGTCTCTGAGCTCCATTCTCTACTTAAACCCTGTTAATCCCCTCAAGAAGAAAACTGCAAATACATACATATTGATATGTACATAGAAGGTGAGGACGGGATGACGTGTAGAAACATCCCAAGAATGGCTAGAATAAAAAACAAACAGGAAAAACAAGCTTTACAGGATGTCATTCTGAATAAGGTGTTCTAACAGGGTGAATTGCCCTTTTAGAAGCAAGATCTTTGCTCACCCAAATCTGCAGCCCCCTTGCTCCTGTACAACTCACTATGGATGGACAGGAGGGAGTGAGACCCCAGAAACTGGAGTCTCAACAGGCAGGTTGGCCCATTCCATGAACTAGGAAATCATTAGTGGATTAGGAATCTCCAGCAGGCTGCAGACAGCCAAGGACTAGAAACACCATCTGGGTCACTTTGCCAGCAAGAGCCAGATCATCTCACTTGCAGTAGTAAGGGCTAAAAGATTTTATATGAGAACAGGCACAAGCTCAGTAGAGAGACAATGTATGAGCTAGACTAGGGGCTACTGAAAAAGAGGCTGACAGCAGTGTCCTACAGAACAGCACACTTCACAGCACTGAGCTGGGTACAAAGTCAGAGTTTCCAGCACAGGCACAAGTTAAAAGTCTGGTTCCCTGCAGTGGTCATATCAGTCCTCCATTACTGACTGCATCAAATTTCTTTCTGGTCCCAGAAGATGCAGTGTTACCTTCCTCATTGCCATCATTAAACTTCTTGTTATTCTCACTACACCACATTCTTATTAATGTCTTTTGGCTTCTCCCCTCTATTTCATCCCATGTCATCTCCCTGTGTTGCCTTCCAA
Organism: Ceryle rudis; assembly: GCA_033439905.1. Taxonomy (NCBI): domain Eukaryota; kingdom Metazoa; phylum Chordata; class Aves; order Coraciiformes; family Cerylidae; genus Ceryle; species Ceryle rudis. Next base: position 24,675 of record JAAGNO010015347.1, read on the forward strand.
GGTTTTCTTCACTTGTCATTTCTCATTAAAAGCTCAACTTTACTTTCTGATCAATCATATTGCCAGCCCCTGCTAACAGATATATAGCCTCTGCTTTCCCTTCTGCTGCCCTCCTTTTTGGAAGAAGTTTCTGAAGCACCTACAGAGCTGTTACGTTTTTCACCTAGAATCTCTCCATGAAAGTCCTCCTTTTCAGGGATGCCAACACCAGTTAGGCTGCCAGTGTGCTGTTACCAAGCAGCCCACAAAAGAGCAAGTGAAAGAAAGAGCCAATTTGGGGATGAAAAGAACCAAAATGAGAAGGAAAAAAAAAGAGTACATGGGAAAAGGCAGTAGAGTCTGACAGAAAAACAACCAGAGAGGCAGGGAGCAGCCACCTTAGGAAAAGCAGCCGTGGGAAATAGAAAGGCTGGGCAGCCTGTTCAAATGACGCTGTGGGAAAGGGAGGTTGAGAATGGGAGTGGAAAAGACACAAAATATAATTCAGTGAAATAAAGATGGGAGAAGACCAAATTCAATAAATTACCATAGAAAGGAATATGCAAAACTATCCGATAAATTACCCCAGACATTTAAAGAGGAATGAGATGACAAGCACTGCAGTCATTCATGCACTGGAACCTAACCCTGACTATGTAATCAAACTTCTCTATTTTCCTTCCTGTAGTTGTAGCCAGAAAGGCCATGGGCTCTTAATTTTGTAAGTATGGCCTCTTCCCATTGATACTATCAAAGAGCAGTGAGGGACAGCTCTTCCCTTCAGGATGGGGAGCTGGGAGACAAATGTAATAACCATATGGCCAGTGTGGCAGGGCCCTCAGTGGCTTGGATACATTATCACCCTTGAAGGGTGAAGGCTTGGAAATGGTGGCCAGGTTCAACCAAGAGACCAGATCATTAGGCAGAGCCTGGGTGACCTCAGCTCATGGGTGGATCCAGCTCAGCTGGGCCATGGGGAACTGGAGACCAGCCCAGCTGCAGCATCTCTGGGGCAGGGTTTGATGGCCCCAGGGGGCTTACATGGGGTCCTGGGATGTGGTCAGGGTGCAGAAAACCCCAGGGTGGTGGGCAGGGACAGTCAGTGTCCTATTAGTGCTTTTGGGGCCTGACAGACAGTATGAAAACTCAGTCCACCCCTTCTAGCTTGGTTACCACTAATGGGCTGTGGGGTCTTCTTGTCTAAATGCTTAATTGCAAATTCCATCATCTGCCATTTAAACCATTGCAAAACTAATCATAGGAGAGCAACATTCACCACTTTCTTTTGGGAAATTTAGTTGAGCATAAGAAACTTGGAAAGGAGGAAGAAAGGAGAAAAGGGAGTATGAAAGAAAAGCATAGAACATGATGCACCCCTACCACAGTGGCAGTGAACAACCTCTTCGCAGGCATGATTCATGGGAGATGTGGCCTCACAAAATTCCCTCTGCTTTTCTTATTATTTTGATAAGTAGGTCTCTGTCTTTTGATGTGTTCATTCCCTCTCATTTCTCTTCACCGTTACTGTCTGTAATAGCAATGTTCTCCTTGCCATTCAGGTCTAACTACCTTGTCTCTGCCCTAGATCCCCTCTGTCCACTGCTTTTCATCTCCCTGTGCAAACGTGATTCATTCATTTCTGCCTTTGCACACCAAATAGCACAACCAGAACTGTCTGTAACAGTCACGGTTGCTTAGTGCACAGTCCCCAGGCAACCTCCTGGCTGCCACTCACCTCCTTACATCCTTCCTGTATTCCCTCCACTAGTACCCCTCTGCTGTAGTTTATTATAGTCATGGCCTCTCTGTCTCTTTTTTACACTCCAGTGCATGCAAAATGTGTCTGCTTAAATTATTTTCTTTTTTGCTCCCATCTCCTACAGCTTCTTCTATCATTCTAGTCCAGCTTTTGACCCTCATTTTTAGGCTCCAATGCCATTTTGTCCAAAACCCTACTCCTACTCTCATTCTCCCCAACTTTTTCCTTTTTATAATCCTCCAAAGACTCCTCTACAGGAATCATGTACAAGTCCTTACATCAGTGTTTTAGTACCTGGTCTTTTACAGAAATAATCTCCTTGATTAAAACATCCTGACACTTACAGACAAACTCTGTGTATGCATTCGTCTCTCTTCATACATTAATCTAGGCCTAGTTTTCCTTTACTTTGTGGTCTCCTTTGTATTGCCAGATAAGCTGTTCAGCAGAAATGTTATTTTTAAAGTCTGATTTTATGAAACATGTTTTTACATCATACTATGGCACATGTAGTATCAAATATTAAGAAGTTACAAAATAGTAGGATTAAAGTGGTGCAGAAACTAAATCTTAGAAAGGATAAGATGAAATATCTGCTGACACTGGCATCACAATCATGAAACAAGAGCTGACATTTCAGGGCATTTAACGTTACATAATGTTACAGTACACTTCAAAATAGTCTGATTCAGTTACAGATAGGAATGCTCAAAAGATCTGCAAATATGGTTTCCAGAGCCATAGAAAGGGCCCAGAAAATGGAAGACAGACAATGAGAGCCTCTGAAAAAGTGGACACCCCACACCATGTGGGATTATTGTGGCAGACCAAATACCCAAACTCTTACCCTGAAACTTCTTGCCAGATTCACTGCATACCTTCCCTCATCCGCTGTAGGTAGTGGGGATCCTACTGCACAACTCTAGAGCATCTCAAGAGCATGTCCATCCTGTGAACTGAGCGTGTCGAGTGGAATATCTTGTTTTCATAAAAAACAATTGTTCAAAAACTACTGAAAAATCTACTCATGTGGCATCATAACAATATGCACAAAAATCGTTGTCAGTGGTGAATCATTTAGCTCCATTGACGAATCTTACCATACTCACGCTAATGGAATAACTGTTAGTGGCAGCATGTTTCTATCTTCTGAACAAACCCAGCATCAACAATGACAAGAACCAATCTCATCAAACTTACCTGCTGACAGCAAAAAATGGTGAGACTCAGGCATATGGGAATCCATTCCTGGCACTGCAGGAGAATGATCCCTAACACAGCTTGTCCCTGCTTCCCTTGCTCCCACCATCAGCACGGCCTGCCCAGAGTCTTCCACTCTCGCTATCCCCAATTCCACCTCCTTGTACCTCACTCCCCAGCAACTCTCCAATACTGAGCTCCTCTCCTGCTGGACATATATTTGCACTGGGCTCCAATGCTTTTCCCTTGGCCCTCATCCCAGGTGTGACCCCTTCTTCCCTAGTCCCCGCTTCCAATCCTCAGGAAAAACTTTAACCCAGTCTCCAGCAGATCCTCACCTCCAAAAGCCATCTTCATATCGCTCCCAGTCAGCTTGCCCAGCAAATCCTGTTTTCCAGTTTCCCAAACGCTCATCAGATCTCACACCAATTCTGCTGTTCAGTCTTCCCCATGCACAAGCCAGCTCTTTGCTGGCTCCCACTGCCAGACTCCTCCCTCAGTCTCCTTAGTCAGCCTCACAGACCCCCACACCAACCACACTTCCGAGCCCAGCTCATCAGAGCTGTCTCTCCTTCTTCCAAGCCTCCCACGCAGGCCCCCTGCTTCTCACTCTCAGCTCTGTACTCGGCTAGTTCCAGGCTCTGTACTTCAGCTATTTTAGTATCTCCCAAACTATAATGACATATTTTCCTTTCCCTCCCACATCAATTTTCACACTACTTATCAAGGCTCAGTTTCTTCCTGCTGATTTCATTCTTTGAATCTCTTTTGCCAGTGACTCCTTGTGCTTACCTTGTTATTTAAAACGGGTGGTTTACTCCCCTGTGCCACCTCAGTGCAGTCGAGGTTTCACTGTCAATATACTAGAGCAATCCCCTTAACCTAATTTTTCAGATGTTTTTTCCAAAGCCTGCAAAGTACCTGAACTTCTTAGATGAAAGGTCACTGGAACCATTTAAGATGAGAAAAAAGAGCAGAGTTTCCAAAACACCCTGTATAAAAAGCTGTAAACTATTTTTGCTTAAAGACTTTTAAAAATTATCCTGAGACAGATACCTGATTTCTGCTTAAATAGTTGAAATTTGACAATATCCTATGCAGCTGCAAACTGCATTGAAATGAGAAAAGTCAAGATGCATATTATCCTTAACAAAGCCAGAAAGTGAATGAAAGCCTCTGTCTTTTCATTTTAGGCACCAGAATTCTTGTAGCATCAACTTTTAGCTGCATGTTAAACTCTTCTGTTCTTAACTGAGGAGAGCTGTAGCAATGAAAAATAGACTGCCAAAAAAATCCTCTGTAGATTCACTTCATCATGGTGTGATTTCAAAAGCTAAGTAATGTCTCCATTTATTTCTTAAATGATTTGGTGGCAATTTCTAGATACATAAATGAAAAACAAACCAAAACAAATCTCCCTGACAAACAAATCTCTCTCTGTGGACGTTTGACTACACTATGAAAATCACAGTAACATGAAAAGCTACCAACAATCCAATTTTAATCACCAATCAGACAACCTCACTGGAAATTTCCCATTCCTCTGAGTGACAGTAAATAGAAAATATGGATTCGTATAAAGAAAGCTCAGTCCAAAGAGACACATTATTTTAATTTCATGCCTAGATCTGCAAAGAAAACACAGGAGAGGTTTTTGTCTTCTCCTTACCTGGACAAAGTGTTTCTGCATCCACACAGATGCTTTCCCTGGAGAGTATCTGAAACACTCTGTACACTTAGTGTTTGTCTTTGCTTCAATTAAACGCCCAGCTAAAATGCGTGCGTGATTCCCTGTGAATGTTCAGGTGAGCATCTCCAGTTGCACATTACAAAGCAATGTGCTGTGTCTGTCTCTAGGTATAATGAGTAGCATTTAACCACTCCCTGTGTATGGTCTACAGCAGCTGCCAGAGCCTGCCAAGTCCTTCAACAGCAGCCTGCCAAGAAGCTGCCTGCTAAGCAATCAAGGAGGATGGTTTGGAATACGAGGGCAAAGGTAACTTGGTTGAAAGCAACTATGATGTGATAATATGTATATCATTCAGTGAGACAGAGATGGGTTTCAGAGCAGGTAAGACTGCTCTGGGAAGGGATCTGTAGCTAAAAGGGCCAACGAAAAGCTCTTTTTGGGGTTTTCTGAAGCCAGTAAAAGCCCTTTGCCTGTGCAGGGGGCTGTCGGTTGGTGGGCGGGCAGCTGAGCAAGCCTGGGCAGAGCCAGCACCGTTGATCAGGCTCTAAGACGCCTCAGGGAGGGCAGCGACGTGTCATTGCCCACAGCACAAGATGAGCAAACAGAGCCTGTGTGTGCCCAGAGGGGTGCCGCAGCTGTTTGCTGCTCGTTGGGCAGTGTGCAGATCCTCTGCCGGTGCACAAGGTAAGTTCGATTCCTCTAAGCGTCAGAAGTCAAGGGCTCAGGGAGACCTTGAGTTGCAAGGTGTCAGTTGCTCGTAGAGATCCAGCCATGGTTGCTACCAGGACAAAGGCTGTTGTTAGAAAAACTGTGGGCACCCAGACAGAGGCCCCACACAAACATGTGGGCATCCAGGCCTCTGGATGCAGAGAGTGCCGGAGCCTGGCACTTGCAGTGCAGGGGAGCAGAGACAACGCCTGTGTCAGATGTGAGCAGATGAATGATCTGCTCAGCCAGGTGGCTGAGCTGAAGGATGAAGTGGAGAGGTTGAGGAGTATCAGGGAGTGTGAGAGATTGACAGGTGATGGACCCACTCCCTGAGAGAAAGGAAAGAGGTTGAGGCCCCACATAAATCAGAAGACCCCTTCCACTCTTGTCACCACGCAGTAGGCGGGGACCTCAGAGAAGAGGAGGAATGGAAACGGGTCCCTGCTCAGGGAAGCAGGTGAATCCCCTCCTGGCTTCCCCCACCTTCCCAGTTCCCCTTGCAGAACAGGTATGGAATCCTGCAGGAGGAACTGGCTGTTGGAGAGAAGGATGGTTCACCCAGGCCAAGAACACCAGAAAGACAAAGTCACCACAGACCCAGCATCACAAACTGGCTCCAAAAGGAAAAACAGACAGGTCATTGTTGTGGGTGACTGTGCTGAGGGGGGCAGAGAGGCCAATAACCCATCCTGACCCACTTCACAGGGAAGTCTGCTGCCTCCCTGAGCATGGGATAGGGATGTGTTGGACAAACTTCCTGCCCCAGTAAACCCATCTGATTCTTACCCTCTTTTAGTGTTTCAGGTGGGTAGTGATGATGTGGGTAGAAGGAGCCCAAAATCAATTAAAAGGGATTTCAGAGCCTTGTGAAAGCTGCTTAAGGGAGTGGGAACGCAAGTTGTGTTCTCCTCTATCCCTTCAGTCACAATCATGAATGAGGAAATTAATAGGAAAAGACAACAGGTCAACTCATGGCTCCAGGACTGGTTTTATCAGCAGAGCTTTGGGTGTTTTGATCATGGGCTGCTATATGAGATGCATGGCCTGCTCGTGACAAGTGGGATGCACCTGTCCCAGAGGGGGAAAAGGATTTTGGGGCAAGAGTTGTTGGGACTCATTGACAGGGCTTTAAACTAGATGTGAAGGGGGAGGAGGATAAAACCGGGCTCAATAGGGATGGTCTTAAGAAAAGCCTTCAGTCAACTGTCCTAATCAAGGTAATTAATGGTGGAACATTACACAGAATTACACAGAATTATCACAGAGGCTGGAATAGACCTTTGAGATCATCAGATCCAGCCTAAGACCTGACACCCCACCACCGAGCTAGAGCATGTCACTAAGTGCCACATCCAATCTTTCCTTAAGCACCACAAGGGTTGGCAACTCCACCACCTCCCCCGGCAGGCCATTCCAGTGTCTAATGACCCTTTCCGTAAGGAAGTGCTTCCTGATAT
>JAAGNO010015347.1:31567-42985 GCA_033439905.1 Ceryle rudis
AGTCACCATCCCTGCAGGTGTTTAAGACAAGATTGGATGCTGCACGTAGTGGCATGATTTAGCTGATGTCATGGTATTAGGTCATAGGCTGGACTCTATGACCTCAGAGGTCTTTTCTAGCCTCAATAATTCTGTGATATTTCTTTCAGATAAGAAACAAGAGGAAATATAATTCAAAACCAACGGACTCTGTAGAAAAAGACTCCAATAAACCCTGGGAACTAGAAGGTAAGTTCTCATGGGAAACGTGGTTAAAGCAGAAGGAATTCAGTAGAGTTGGCAGTTCCTTAAAGAAATGATGTTTAGGGTACAAACACAAAACAGCCCCACAGTGGGAGGATAGGAAGTATGGACAGAGATCAACTTGGCTAAGTAATATTGTCTTCAGTGACCTGAAACACAAGAGAGAAATATACAGAAAATGGAAACCAGGTCAAACTCCTAGTATGAAAGAACAGCACAAGATGCTGAAACAAAGTCAGAAAGGATAAAGCACAAATTTAACTGCAAAAAGCAATGGACATAAGGGTCCACAACTGTAAGGAAAAGAAAATCTGTAAGGAAAAGAAAACCTAGTGTTAGCTCATTTGAAGAACGCTGAAGTACATTTTATATCACTCTTTATAAAAAGGTGACCTGTAATTACATGACTCATAACTAAACTCGGTAAGAAAGAATCCATCTAAAATGCAAAAAGAACAGGTCTGAGAAAAAAAACCTAGAAATACTGCCGTTCACCTCGTTCTCCAGTATGCCTCTACAGCACATCTCCAGAAGACCTTTCTATTGGTTGTTGACTTGTACTAAGTCTGCCTTGACTGTGATAAGAACCTACACCCCCACACAGATATAAATGGCTATTTCATCAGCAGTCAGTTAGGTGAAATGAGTCCTATCCATAGTGACAGCTGGGCCTGAGGAAGTGCATATGAAGACACCTTGAGAACAGAGCAAAGCAAGCCCAGAGCTGTTAGCTTCCTCTGAAAACTCTCAGAACCCATCTGAGAAATGTGTGAAGAGGTGAACACAGTGCTTATCTTTAAAGAGCCAAGAAATGAGGAAGAGACCAATTCTGGAAAAATACTAGAATAAATGAAAAAAAAAATTATTGATAAAATATAAGAAATTGGTTTAAAAGCTACATTGCTTTATATGCTGGCTATTAATTTCTGTAACAAGGCAACAGGTCTCATAAGTAGAGATGCAGCAAGTTATGTAGTATATTTTAATAATGTTATTGACATTAATTCATAACATTTTCAGAAGTAAATTAAGTGAAACTACTTCAGGGAGAATGCAAAACTACCAGGGCAGGGGCAGAACAGACAGACTTTAACATAAGTTTTTAACCATTCACTAACAAACTCAAAAAATATAATCAGTGCAATTTTAGCAGGATCTGTTCTGGGCCAGGTAATGGCCCAAGTTGCTAATGACAGATAAAGCAACAACTCTTCAACCTTGTAGATAACAATAAGCTCAGACAAACATTAAATTCTGAATACTCTTGACAAATGAGAGAAATTACCTGTAGGAGAAAACACACTGCAATGCACTTGTGTTTACAGGTGTGAGGTTCTGAGGAAGAAATATAGTTTGTAAAGATATAGGATTTGCAATGACCAATTAGGCAGCTATTCTGCCAAAAAGGGTAAGAGGGGGAGCAATTGATCACAAGCCATAACTGAATAAGTAGTTTACATTATATGTGTACAAGAATGCAAACTGCACATTAGGAACATAAACTGGTTTGCTTGTACAACACAGTAAATAATGCCTCCTATTATATTTCTGGTTAGCACAGCAAACAGTGGCAGTGTTCTACTCAAGCAAAACTGTTCAGAGACAGGACAGACCAACTGGAAAGAGTCCAGAGAAAAGCAGAGAAAATAGTCAGCTGTCTGCGGGGGAAAAAAAAGATTGAAAGAATTGGGGTTGCTCAGTCTAAAGAAGAGAAGAACAAACAAACACATGAAAATTATCATCTACATAAGTTACCTGTAAAGAGATAAGGAAGGATTATTTTTTTTAATCTGTAGTGGATATAAAGCAATGGGTTTAAACTATGACACTAAAGTTTATATGTTAAGAAAATCTTATTAAGACTAGAGATACTGAAATACTTTTTCATTTTCAAGGTACATTTGATTCTCTCTTGGAGCTTCAGAATGCACAAGGGGAGGTTTTCAGGTCCTTTCCAGTCTCCTTTTCAGTAAGTCCATGGTTCATAATTTAGAAGTGTCCTCTTAACTCTCTAGAGAAGTTACATTCAGCAAAGTTTTATACAAAGCCAGATTGCTGTTTCAATATAGTGACTCAGAACCAGTGAAGCCACTGCCCAACTTGCCACTGCCCAAACAGGTGTGATGCTATGATTTTTTTTTTCTCCCACTTTTTCACCTAAGAAATGTGAAGAGTAGTGGCAAAAGTATTGCTATCTTCCAGATACCAGTGTATCCGGTATTTGATGGTTGTGCACTGCTTTTCTAAATGTCCGAAACGTGTCTGTCTCTTTCCTGGGGATTACTAATGGAGTCTGCTACAGAAGTACTCCTTTGTGCTGAGTCCTGCCCTTCTGGTGAGCTACTCCACAAACTGCTAAGACATGGAGCTCATGTGCCTCAGGGGGCACTTATGATGATGAGAGAAGGAAGAGCGTTAAGCCAGAGTGAAGTGAGATGTGGGCAGAAAACATGGAGACATACTTTGTTAGAGGGCGACAGAATCACATTGCTTCATATCAGAATTTTTTCATGTGCTTGTTCTTTGTATTAATCAAACTTCAAGATCATACAAATGTGATAAAGTATCCTCACTGGGCAGTGAAAAGATTAAATTCCTTTTGCCTGTCTTCCACCAAAGATCCAATTCTGTCAATGTATAGACATTCCTGGCAAAAGAACTGTATCATGTGGATGATCAGCTGAAAGAAAATCTCATCAAGGGGTATTTTTTGTACTAATGTATTACAGGAATTCCTAGGACACACAACTCTATTGCCAGCAAACACCAGCATTGGTCATTGCCTGCATAACCTCTGCAATTCACTTATGTAGACATATTCAGGTTATTTTGTGAGGAAAAAACCCCAACTCCTTAAATCAGTTTTAACCTTGCAGAAAAATCACATTTTTCACATTTTATAAACTATTTGTACCAGGAAAAATCCATTTGATACTGCTTCCTGGCCTTCTGAATATCTATTGAAACTGCATTTGTCCAAAAACCAGAATTAATCTGTTCCTGTGAGACTTACTTTTTAAACTCAGAGTAATGTACAACATAGCATGACATTCATGCTTACATAATACAGAATATCACAAGACTCATACAACAAATGCTGGTTGCATAAATTCACTCTCCTAGGATTTTTCTCTGGGTAGGTTTATCAGACTTTGCTGAAGAAAAGATCCTGCGAGGATTAGATATTTCACCTCGAATAAGGCTGAGAAGAAAGTTGTTCAAAGGCACAAATAAATGAAAGCATTCATTTATTCAATCAGAGTTTAAAAACTTTCTAAAAACAGGGAACAATCTCACATCTAAAGGCAGTCTGCCTTCCTTCCTGAGCATGAACCTTTCCAATACAACCACACCCTTCTAAACCCACCATGTAATATTGGTGACCTTATTATATTATCAGTGACCTTATTATTATCAGACCTTACTGTGGCCTTCCAGTATCTGAAGGGGGCCTACAAGAAAACTGGAAAGGGACTTTCTATAAGGGCTTGTAGTGATAGGATGAGGGGTAATGTTTTGAAACTGGAAGAGAGTAGATCAAGATTGGAAAAAAAGAATGAAATTCTTCACTCTCAGGGTGGTGAGACACTGGAACAGGTGGTCCAGGCAAGTTGTGGATGCTCTATCACCAGATGTATTCAAATCCAGGTTGGATGGGGCCTTGAGCAACCCGGTGTAGTGGAAGGTGTCCCTGCCTATGGCAGGGGGGTTGGAACAAGATGATCTTTAATGTCCCTTCAAACCCAAACCATTCTATGATTCATATCATTCTATGATACATACACCCAGATATCACTCAGCTGTAACCCAGGGCTCACTCACCATAACAGAGTAAAGGATGTCTATACGAACGAGAGAGGAAGATGGCAGAAGCACAACACATAGTCACAACTAAATGGCAATTTCAGAGGCATCTCTTTCTTAATCCACAGAACACAGGAATTATTAAATGTATAAAGCACATCTGTTTTACATTTAGGCTCTTACTCAGAATTTGTGACAACACAGTTGACAAGAATTTCTAACTAGTGAAGAACTCCTAGTAAATATGAAGCTTGAGGCAGAAAAAAAACCCCAAAGGTGATTCTTCATTTCAATTTTCCTTCTTTCAAATTTAGAAGCATTAGTATTTTTCAAAAAGCTAAAATTAAAATAAAATAATATTCAAGCAGAATGCGAAATAAAGACTAGCAGTTCATTTGTATTCTCAATAAGCCTTGGCAACCCCCATTCAAATTGTGCAGGAGCCAAAAAACAGCTTTCTACTTCCAAAACAGTGTAGTAGAACTCATCCTACAGGTAAAAGTGCTTCAAAGTTTTGAAGATTTATTGGGGAAAGATCACCAAGGCATCTTCAGGCTTTGACACAGAAAAAAGCAAAGCAAAAGATTATTCTGGATTAATCACAAAAAAATGAAATAACAGTGAAAAGAAGAAACTTGTGTGCACTTTTGTATTCTCTATACATTTTCATGAATAAGAGTCCATGCACCAGTATAAAAATAGGTTTACAACATCACACTGGTAGCTAAAAAAAAATTTCAGACAATTGAAAGGGTAAAAATTCTTGCGGCTGAAGAGGATTTTCTAAGGTTTTGCAGCTTAAGGTTTTAGATATCAAAGAAGAAACTGAAGATGCTAAGTAAGATTGTGCCCTGGCTTTTAATCAAAGCAGACAGAAAAAAAAAATACAGAGAACATAGAATGCAATATCCCATAAAGTTTAAAATAATCTAGAAATGACACCAACATTTCTTTTTCATACTACTACTTTAAATCTATTGTCTACACAATATTTAGCATTTTATCTGATTCATGCATCTCCTTTTCACTGATTATTTCACACAATATTTCTCAAATAGTAGGACTTAGTCACTGAATATCTAGCTAAAATTTTGGGTATTTATTTTCTTTTCACTGCAGTTAAGAAAAAACAAGAAAAACCACAACAAATCAACAAACCGCATCAAAGCATTAACAACTGCCAAATTATTTCTGCATCTTAAGAGATCAATTGAAAAGCCAATTGCCTTTGACATCACTAAACCTAAAGTCAGAACTCAGTGTCTTTTAGAACATAAATGGAGAATACAAGTGCTTTGATTTACTAGCAAACCATATAGAAGAAAAAAAAATCATAGTAATATTCTAAAAGAAAGAGGGAAAAAAAATAAGAGAAAGTACCTTTACATTTTTTTCCCTCTGGAGCTTCCTGTCTGGGTACAGCTTTGCACAACTGCCTCCAGTTTGTTTTGTTTCCTTAATGTCTTAGCTCAAATAAAAAGAAGGTGCATCCTCAAATACTAGATGTACAGCATGACACATTGCGGTCTTTCTTCAGCAAAAGAGTTTGATTATTTTTTCCTTAGCAGTATTAGACCCTATTAAAAAAAAAAAAAGGAAGAAAATATTTAGGCCGAGTGACCTTTACCTTCATTTTTAACATTTTCTTTGATTTTAAACATTTTTCCTTCATCCATGCACTATGCCTGCACTATGCAACCTGCCCATTTCAAAAACAGTTTGATCCAAAGCTCACAGAAGTCTGGCTGAGATGCTTCAGACACTGCTGTCAAATACATGGATTTCTACCTATTATGGCATGCTGTACAATCGTTTAACTTCTAGCCCATCTGGGTGCCAAGAGCTTTTTGGTGACCTTAGGATGGACAAAAGTACATATTTGAAGTATTCAAAGAGCTGCGTATGAAAACGTGTGTTGGTTTCATCCTGAGTCACATTTATAGGAAAGAGGGATCGATGAAGGCAGAAAAAGAATTAAATACCTCAAATGCTATGCATTCAAAACTGTTTTTCCAATATCTGTTCTTAACTCTCTTGCAGCTCATTGACAATATTTTGAAAGTAGTTGTCCAACTCCAACAAATACGTAAATAGAAAATGGGTCTGCCCTACATGTAGCGCCCTGTGTGCTAGTTACACCTTTGTTGTGAGCAGGAAGGGGATTGTATGAGGTAAGCTGGACTTTCTGAGCCTCATTCATTACCTGCTGACACTAACAGCAAGTTGAGCTCAAGAAAGCTTTAGGTCCGATTTTTTGACACAGTAGCTGCCTGTAGTTTTGCAGCAACAGCTCTTCCTAGGCTTGTCTTTTAGTTCATTTCACATCCTCATTCCTACCTCAGAACTGAGACTCTGCAGTCTGCAACAGAGTTGGGTGTTTAGTTTGGGAGATGAAAATCAGACCACATCACTAGACCACACTGACAGCCTGAAGATGTGTATCACTGGCACTCCCCTATCCAAAGAGAAGGGCAACACTACAAGAACCAAGTCCACAGCACAGGCCTGAAGTGTTCAATTCCTGCAAAGCCTGAAATGGGTATGGTTTCTATTTAAAATGCAGAAGTGTAAGTGGTTTTCTTGATAAAGTTACTGATGTTATGCTTTCTGTGGGAATAGCACTATGCTAACTACTGTCAATTTAAACAAAAAGGAAGAAAAGCCACAGAACACCAGAAGTTGCTCCCCAATACATTTGTCTGTCATCTGTGACTTACCCTCTAATGAATGATGGCCAGCTATTAACTATTTTGGCCAATGTCAATTTAATAAACCTTTGAGATCAGATAATCTCCAGATAATCTTTGTTACCGTACTGTGTTAGGCCAAACAACACCTTAGCTGAAACCACAAGCATATCAGCTATACATTACCTATGTATCTTTGTAAGTTAAACGACCAGCCAAAACAGCTATGACAAAAGTATGACCTACAGGCAATAATCATCAGTTATGACTGTTTTTAAGATAGCAACACCTGGAGATGGATCAGAAGACTGTTGTTTTTCTCTGCATGTAGAACAGAAAGACAACCCCCACCCATGAGGCTTGAATTACAAAGGAGTACTGATAAAACAAACTGATCCTGAAGGAGTGTGCTTGTTATTAAGGAGCCTAAACAGAAGCCTCCAACATAGAGGATAAGTGGATTTGGTATTAAAGAAATAAAAGGTATTTTTCTTATCTTACTCTCAGTTGTTTTTTTTTGTTTCTTTTATTTTTCAGGGTTTTTTTGTTGTTGTTTGTTTGTCTTTGCTTTTTGTTGTTGTTGGTTGGTTGGTTGTTATAATTGAAAGAATGGGGAAATATATTTATGGTACAGAAAAGGCATCAGCAGGTCACAAAAAGATGTTCTCACATGCTTATGTTTGCAAATGTGAGAGATAAGCAAGCACCGATACCATTACAGAATAACATGATGCAAACTGAAGACAAGCTTTTAATTTCAGTCTTTTAAAAGGTTTAGCTGTTCTCTGTGGTAGAACTTTTATTTATTCACTTCTGTTTCCATCTGTGGTAGAAAAAGGAGAAGGTACAGCGAAGGAGACAAGTGACCACGTTTTCAGTTGTGGTGCCCCGCATTATGGCATCCCCCAGCTCCTGCAAAGCTGGAAAACTTGCCATACATACAATTCTTGAAGAATTTAGTTGAAAAATTCCACAACTTCAAAGACTTCACTTATTTAGAGAGATATAAAGCATCCAAATACAGATGTATTTTCACAAAGTTCTATTTCTCTTCCTCGAACAACATTGATACCTTCCTGGTTCCTATCACAGATGTTTGAGAGCTTCTAAGTGAAATGACAGAGAGCTTTTGCATGGGAAAAACATTCCTAGATCTAACAGGGCAAGAACCTCTGGTTACCTTGGCTAATCTCCTGCAGAACTCACAACTGATTTAGTTACTGCTTAAAACTAAATACGTGAGTTTGGGCTAAAACACACTTTTCAAAAAAGCACTTAACTTTGATTAAAATATTTTTAATAAGGAATCCATCCTCAGTTCTTCTAGCTTAACTCACAACCACTCATGTCCTTCCTATTAAAAGATTTCACCTTTTTCCCCAGCAGTTTTCCTAAACTCAGTCACCAGCCTCAGGAGCTTGTTAAAATTTCCTCCAGTCAGACTAAACAATTAAGTTTTGCCCTGCAAAGTGGCATGAAGACAGGAATAAAAACAAGCTAAGAGCAGCCAACGACTTTGAAAGGTACTCATCATAAACACATTTCAGGCATTTTGTTTATTCTTATGACCCTACTCACTCTTCAAAATGTCCGTAAAGTACAAACAGAAGTACTAGAGCTGATTCCAGGAAGGAGCATGTATCAATAACACAGAGACAACACTCAGCTTCATTAAGTCAGTGTCTGGAATGCAGTATTTTCTCAAAATGTAACACACAGGAGCCTAAAGGGCTGACTTCACGCTCTCTTGTCTTATGCTGGCTTGTAGTAGGCATTAGTTATTATCGTCCTTTATCCTTTATCTTCTAAAATAGTGACCTGCAACATAATACACTGATGCTGCTTTGGAAATATAAAATAAATTCTAGTTTTAATTGCAAAAAGTAACGTTACTTGCACATTTTCAATCTGAACAACTACATTTGGGAAAGATTGTAAGTAACAAACTCTTAGAATGGAAAAAAGTTGTACAACTTTAAGTGTAGGAGTATCTGGCACCCTTTACCTCCATACGTGGATAAACATTAACGTATATACTCATGTGGTAGTTCAGAAGCATAATATTATCAGTCACATGCAAACAGATGTTTTATTTGTCCCAAGTAAACTAATGAAAATGGGTGATACATATTTAAATCTCCTGGAGATAAATTTGTAAGTGCAGGTGTGTCTCAAACAAACATTTGTCAGGAGAAATCTTAGTTACAGTCAAACAGGGTGATCTTCAGCACTTGATCTGGGGATAAGATTTACCATGTAAAAAATAAAATTACAATAATACCCATATATGTTACTGATATGTTTGAGTGCCAAGGCAAATAGCTGAAGTGACATGGTTACCTAATAAAAGGCCAGCAAGACCTCTGGAAGCAGATAGCAGGATTAGCAATTGGGCTGCATTTTCTGCATAAACTCTGGTAGTCTCTGGATAGTTGATTTGCCACCCCGCTTTACCATAATTCGAAGCTACTTAAATTTTATTATTTAAATAACCAATGCAAAATAAAGTTTGGTTTGGGTATTTTACAATGAAATTCTTCCAATAGTCTCAAAAAAATCCACAAGCAAACAAACAAAAACCCAAAACATCCCCACCCCCACCCCCCCCAAAAAAAAACCAACAAACCAACAAAACCCCACAAACAAAGAAAACAAAAAATGCACAACAAAACAACCAAGCAAACAAACCAAACCAACCAACCAACCAAAACTGGTGATGCTCTGATCTGGATTTGGTATAGATACATTTTCTTTCCTGACAGGGGAAAGGAGGGGAAAGTATCACACACTTGTTACACATGAAAAGGTAATACTCAGTAAAGAACATAAAAAAGGAAAAGAGAATATGCAAAGAAACCTCCATAGACCCTCAGTTAATATGGCTCAAAAAACCCCAACTCATAATTAGATTGTTGCCCTTCACAAGTCAATTACTAGCACTACCTCTTCTAAGGTCTTAATAAATGCAGTCTTACCCTGCTATTACCATTAATTCAATAGTCTGTCACGTCCCATCCACTTTCTGCATCTCCTTTCCGTCCTACATTTTAGCCACAGAACCCATCAATTGCTTGTCTTCGCTCTGAAGACCCTGTGTGTCTTTACTGTGTTCATCAGAACTGTGGCTCTTTTAACTGCAAGATTTTCAAACCGATACTATATTAAGGGTTCTCCTGAAGTCCAGGCAAATTAAATCAATGGCATTTCTCTTCTTTAATCAGAAATATCAGATCAGTACAGAGTGATCTACCTTTGGCAAAATGTATGTTCCATTTTATTGTCCTGCCTTAATTCTTTCTGTTAAAATCTGTTCTAATCCTTTGCACACTGTTGAGTCAGACTAACAGACTAATGACACTATTGTTGTCTGCATCAGTTTTACTGCCACTCCCGGTCCTTCTATAATATGGGTACAATATCTGCTGGAAGAGTAACTGATAGTCTTGTAAAATGCATGATCTGAAGCAGTCCAGAGCTGCAGTGGCCTGAGCATGGCCCATTCCCCACACACACTAAAGGATTTGTATACTACAATCCAGGTATCTAACAATCATGCTAATAAGCAAGTTGCAGTTTTTCAAAGGCTTATTTCATCAAAGTGAGCTGTTTCCGTTCATCAAAAAAAAACCCAAACAAACCCAAAAAGTCAAATAATTCTCCAAAGCCTTGACAGTACTACAGCTGTTCAAAGAAAAATCACTATAACTTTATTTTCAATGTGGGCAAAATGCCTGCTTTCCCCAGATTCACACTCAAACACGTGAAGTGTTTTGGCTGGCTTGAAAAGAAAAAATAATGCTTTCTTTCTGCTCATTTGAACTATTTGGTATAACCATAGAGGCTTCCATTTCTGAATTTCTGTGTGATTAATCTTCATTAATTCAGTGATGAATTCTCTTAGGGGTAACACCCCTATACCCAAAGTTCTGCCATTCACTGTGTACACATACCAAAGGAATTGACATATGCACGTGACCAGTTAGGGTTATTTCTCCTTACATGGAATTTGCATTTAATCTACTTTGACAAAGGTTAAAATATATTAATAGGTTACCTAAAAAGCATTTTTCTTTACAGTCTTGAGAGGGAGAACAGGTCTGAGGATCTTAGGGCATTTAGTATCTCCAGGTACTAACAGATGAATAATGGCACCAAAGACTCCAGTCTCGGCAGGTATAGGTAAGACTCTCCTTAACTAGTCTTTCCTTCCTCTGAAAGAATTAAACCTCTGGATATGGGGCCATTGCAATCTCTGTGGCCTGTTTTCTCCATTGCTCTCTGCTGACAGGGACCAAAACAGCATCAGCAATTCTTGGATATGGCTGAACGTCACAGATTTTCAACACAACATTTATGAAATGTTTTGCTTGCACCTACGCACACACTGTATTTATTAATTGGCAAGTAAATGCAGATGCATCTTGTCCAAGTCTGGATACAGCAAACTTACTAAAATTATACACTGAACAGAAACTTCCCCTGAACTTCAGAAATTCACATCTAAATTTTGTTTCTGCCTTTCTGGATATTTATATCACGATCATATACATATACAAACCTATGACTCTGCTTTACTTGTGCTTCTTAACATATACTTTCCAACATCTATCTGACAAACTCACTTTAGTTAAATTACAATCTACTATACTTAAGGTTGCTCTAGGATATTCTTAACACCACTGTG
>JAAGNO010015347.1:43085-55830 GCA_033439905.1 Ceryle rudis
ATCTGACAAACTCACTTTAGTTAAATTACAATCTACTATACTTAAGGTTGCTCTAGGATATTCTTAACACCACTGTGTTAGAGGAACATTTCTGGGTGTAAGTACGTATCCAAAACCTCATTCCTGAAAGAATTCATACATTTTAGCCAACAAACAGGTAGAGCAAGAAACAGTGCCAAACATCTAGCAAGAAGTATCAGATAAGCTTACTCTTCTGCTAGGGTTTGTTTCAGAGAAAAGACCAAGAATGATAAGTTTAAAGAAGTTCTTGATTAAATCCTTACAGGCTGTGCAAATCTGATAAAATCTGTGTTTCACTCATTTTTTCTATAAAGAGAAGAACTATAAGCCTCCACATGGGGTCTTTCAATAAAACCTTTTCTTATATTTTAACATTGGTTTAAGGATTATGTATTTTTCATGTTTTCTTGCAATGAAGGAGAAACAACTTTGCTCCTGCATCTTTTCTGTTAATTTTTAACTATATATACATATTTATGTGTTCAGGTGTACACCAATTTTGTTTTGTTTTTTGTACAGTTCACTTATACTTTTACATTTCTAAATGAAAAGAACACACCTATTCTTTGTTTACTCTTTCTCCCAGGGACATGGAACAAGGAACATCTTACTGATTCAAGACTTTCTACGGAGAAATTTCAAGACATTTTTATTGTCTTTATTTTAGTATCCAAATGCTGAGATTTAGTAGTCAATAACTCTAAGTTGAAAAATAAGCTAAGTAAAACATAAGAAATCCAAGACACAATTATCTTGGGGGGCTAGCAACACAATACAGAAGTATTTCTCTGTGGAGTCTCAGTTCAAATAGAACTCTGACAATGAGAACCTGTATTATTTTCATCGGCCACAGTCTTCTGACTCCTGATTTAGGTCGGAACACAAAGATTATTATGAAATTCCACTAGGACCTACCAATGTATTCAGAAATGCTTTAAAGTTTGTCAGAGTAGTCTTGCAATAATTTAATACTTTCTTTTTTGTTCAAAATGTAATATTTTCAGTGGGTTAGTTGAAAAGTGAGACATTTTACATTAATCTATTTCACTCTGTGGCTTCCTTTATCATATTTCTCAGGATTATTCATTGAAATTGCAAAAGAACACACAATGGTCTATTCTTTTCATATGGGGTTGGTCATCTCTGGCACAAACAGTTTCCCATTCTTCCCACAGATCTTTCTGATGTACCTGAAAGACATTCACATTTGCATGGAGCTCTGCTCATTTCCCTTGATTACAAATGGCAGGCTGCATGCCCAGGAGAATCCACGGTTCTGCTGAACTGTCCATATTATTCAGTAACAGCTGGATATTTCTACTAAAAGGCTAATAAAGCAATAAAGTTTGATTAAATTTCAGAGTTCATCAATCTAAGCAGCAGTTTTTTACTCATTTGTTTGCTTTTGGGTTTGGGGTTTTTTTTTTCTGGATGACTTCACTCTGTGGGCCATCGTTCTGGAAATATTTTGTACACTGTGTCTAATACCTAGAAAAATTATTGTACTTTTTCTGGAATAGTAAGGCCACTTTCTTACTCTGCAGTGGCACCTTTGATATTGGGGAACCTTGGGACACTTTATCAAACATAAATCTGAGGTTGCAAAGAGGCAGCCATTACAGTACAATTCGATTGACATTGCATATAACATATAAATTTAATGACAAGGGACATTAAAAAACATGGCACGCTAACTGAAATCTTCATTAGAACACAATACATGACTTCTAGTCATGTAAAATCTTAGCTGTAATCCTAATAGGAACAGTCTTCAGACAAGGAAAGATAATGCAATTAAGAACAGCAAATGTGCTTAAGCTTCTGTATTTCAAGGCATGTGAAGAAGCAGCAGTTAAGTGTGTCAATATCAGCACAAATGTTCTCGCTGTTGTTCGAATAAATTAATAATAAGGATGTACATCTGTATCATCATGTGCCATTATCCATAGGAAAAGGAAGGAGACAGGAATGAGCTATTGAAATAATAGTGTTCTCCAAAACTTCGTACTCCCAAGTAGTTCTCACTAATTACAAAATTAAACTTATTTGATAATCACCGCATCTCAGTGCATTTGATGGATGTTGTTTTTTTCTAAACCAAATTTCCTCAATCTAGATGGGCCAAAGGAGCTACATTCAGTTGCAGAATAGCTTTATGTTTGGCAACTGTGTCACAAACAAGCCAGGACCAAGAGAAGATTCTAGTGTTACATTATGTACCCTACACACTGAAGGGTTCACACTGTAATAATAAGAACCTGATACCATACTCCTGGACTATGATGTTCAGGGCAACGAGCTGTTTATCCTTGTTGAGGCTGAAAACTGAGAAAAGTTCTGAGAAAAATAATCTTAAAGTGTTTTCCAAACAAAAATAAAGACAGGATTTGCTGAGATTCTCACATATTTCTGTTCAATTTTGGACACAGCACTTCAGGAAAGACATCATCAAACCAAAAAGGGCTCAGAAAAGAGGTGGAAATTATTAGATATTCAAAGACCATGATCTTTGATTAAAAAGAAAGTTTAAAAATGTAAAAGCTGAGGTTATTAGGCTTAAAGAAGAGAAGACTGAGATGAAATATGTCTTAAAATATGTAAAAGGTGCTTTTGCAAATAAGAGGAAATAATCTCTTGTCTTTGGAAAGAATGAGAAATAATGTGCCTATACTAGAGCAAGGAACTTCAGTTAGATGTTAGAAATAAACTGAGAGTGATAATGTTGGTAAAGGCCAGCAAGAGACTGCTCAAGTAGACTACAGATTCTCTGCCTGCTGGGGCTGGGGGCTGCGTGGCTGATCTGCAGGTCTTACCGCACGCTACTTGTCCGTGACTCTCATGATAGGGTTTTTTTAGGTTGTCAATGCTCCTGTCCACTAGGGCCAGAGTTAATTAGACCACCTTGCTTTATGAGAGGGTCATCTCTGGTCTTCACATTCCTGAGAGAGAAAGGGGCTCTTTTTGCAGAGTGTGATGTTCTCAACCCCAGCCTATGCAGCCATGTAGCTGCAGTATAGCAGTAGCAGAGCTGCCTTTCCAGAACCATCGTTACTTCCCCACACAAAGGAGATTTGTTCTGCCCTGGTAACCTACAACAGGGGCCAAAATTCTGTTCTGTTGTGGAAAGTTTATGCATACACACACACCAGGGCTGCTGCTTTTTCATGCTTGGTGGTGAATACCACACAATGTGCACATCAGTGGCCAGGGACAGACAGGAACAATTACTTTCATCCTTAATGCAAACAACAGCCAAAAGTGTGCTTCCAAAAGCCTCAAGTGCACACATTAAGCTCTCTGAAAAGGAAAACTTTCCTTTTTTCCAGCTTTATGAGCATTCCTCAGTCAAGTCAGGGTCATAATTATGTCAAAGAGCACCCATGGGCATGCTAAGAAGATTATCTTGTCACATACCTCTACAGATGGAAATACACCATCAGGTGTGTATTATGCAGCAGGGGAAGAAAATGCATTTATCAACTGGGCAGAAATTTTGGGACATGCAAGATCCAAAGGCCACAGAAAAAGGGATAAATATTTTGTAACTGCCTTGCATCCACTCCTTCAGACTGCACAGAAGGCTTAGTCTGAGTCCACTGCGGTGAAGTTACAATAATGAATAGTTTGCTAAGAAATCAGATCACTCTGAAATTTCCTGGCCTCCAGTGCAGAGGGGAGGAGAGTTGTTACAGAAAGGCATGGATGCTGGTCAATTCTTAAAGTTCAATCAGCTGTGGCTCAACTGCAATAATTAAAATAGTGCTGGCACCAGTCAGTATAATAATTTTAGATAGCTTTAGATATTGCTCTGCTAGCTGTGACAAATGTAGTAATCAAAAATGTGGCTTTCAGAAGTTAGTGTAATCTTTTATCCCCCCATTTTACTTATATAGTACGAATATAGCATACATAAACAGTGCTTGGATCTCAGGCTTCAGACCATAATTCTTTATCTACCCACAAAAATGATTTTTTTTTTCTTTTTTTTTTTCAGAAAAAAAAAAAAACAAACCCAAGCTTCCTTATTGCCTCAACTGTATCCACATTCTGTCTAAGCAGTGACCAAAGTTTCCCGATAGCTTGTAAGCTTTACTTGGAATATTGCATTTTCTTCTCAAATGCTGCCATTATGATCATAGTTAAACAGTCAAAGACTGTACTAAACCAAAAAGATAACAAATGAAGAGTTGGTCAGAAGGGTCCTCTGGAAGTCACCGGGTCCCACCTCCCACAGTAAGTGGGATGGACAATCACCAATACCAGATCAGATCACCCACAGCTTTGTGAAGTCTTGAAAAACTGAAGCATAGCAAGTCAGATGGTACCATAGGAAGGTACCGCTACCGTTCATACACTAGGAACACTTCACTGAGATGTATTAATGTTAAGACGACAAAAGCCTTTGGACACTGTTCTGAACACACGTATGTCTACTCCCTGATCTTTGTAATACAAGATAAGGATGTTTGAAGACAGCTAAGGAAAATAATCTCTTTGTTGACCTTTTGCAATGCAGAATGACTGTTTGCATTAGCTGTACATTTATTACTGCTTTGTCAAAATCCCAGAAACAGCAATCTTACATGAACAATAAGGTTTATTAAAATGAGCAATGGTAAACAATAACTATCATCTGCTTCTATTTCATAATAAAGTTTTCACCTAAACAATTGTTCAAAGTTAAGAGTTAAAGCCTCATGAGGGGTCACAGATGATGCTTCACTGCTAGTAGAAGTGTTAGGTGTGAAAATAGGATAGTAGGGTTGGAAGTAGAATCAAAGATAGGGTTAGGAAACTGCTACAGGGAAGTTTTCCCTGACACTCAGAAGTTATTCCATCAAGGACCAGTGCACACTCACTACATTCAGGCAAGTTCAAGAAGAGATTGTGCCTAATGAATCATAGAACAGTTTGAGTTGGAAAGGACCTTTAAAGGTCATCTCTTCCAACCCTCCTGCAATGAGCAGGGACATCTTTAACTAGGTTGCTCAGAACCTGATCTAATGAAGTCTTTCCGATAATGCTAATGCACAAGAGAAGTAGTGCTCCCATACCATCTCTGGTAACAGTCACCTGGGCCTTTACTCTTGACCATCTCCACCTATCCTCATAAGGGTTTTTTCCCAAAAGACACTTAGTCAGAAAGTCCCTGCACTCTCCTGGGACCTCATCCATAGCCTCCTGCTGTACAGGCGAGAACAAGTGGATGGGTTAAATCAAATTGTATCTATACTGCGCAGTGCCAGCAGTTATGGTCAGCTATTGTGCCTGGTTTTCATACAGTTTGTCTTGATACCTTTCCTCTGTTTTGTAGTAACAGTAAGTTTACCACCAGCTTTCTGATGGCATCTCAGTACAATCATGTACAATATAGTCATTGTGTAACCTGTACTCAGATTCCACTATACACTTACAATTCACTTTTTTGATAACTTGGAAGGAGATCTGTAAGAAGATATTTGTCTTAACGATATCCTGCTAAGAGTGATATGGGTTTATAACCTTAAACAGTGCTTGAACAGCACTGAATGTACACTAACAGCTCAGGCCTGTCAGCACTTACCATGCAAGTAAATCTCTTCTGCTGGCTTGTGCTAAGCAGCCCAGATCATTCTGTGTGACAGTCTGCTACAACAGAGAGCCTACCCCTGCCACATGTAGGGAGCGTCCCTTGAATACTCTGCAGCTGATGCTTGTGGTTAAGGTGTCCCTTCCTCATCAGTCTTTTGCCTGCTCCCAGGAGGAGTGAGCCACTGTGCTGCAGCGTGCCCACCTAAGTAAGCTACAGCCTGAGAGACTGCTTTGGACCACATGCTGCACCTCTAAGGACTGTATCGTCAAGAAGCTAGTTAAGATGACCCCCAGTGAGTTTGGTTTTGCCACACATGCTGCCACTTCCCACTGGAGATAGAGAGGGGCAAAATCTAGAGACAGAGGCTCCTGGATGGGAAGAAAGCAGGCATTTCTTGAAGCACGAGACTGGGTGTCCACTGCCAGCATTCCTGACGG
This sequence comes from Ceryle rudis, assembly GCA_033439905.1. Classification (NCBI taxonomy): domain Eukaryota; kingdom Metazoa; phylum Chordata; class Aves; order Coraciiformes; family Cerylidae; genus Ceryle; species Ceryle rudis. Next base: position 49,116 of record JAAGNO010015347.1, read on the forward strand.
AAGCTGGTAGTGGCATGAGGAGGGAGCTTTCTGAGGAGAAAGGGAGAGGGCTCTAGGCAGACCAGTTCTGAGGGAAAGGCAGACTAATATATTTTGGGCTGTCACCTCAGAGCTGTCCTGGAAGCCAGAATGTTACAGGGAGGAGGGACTGCAAGAATCCCTTCAAAGAGAGGCAGAGAACATTTCCTCCTCTTACCACAAAAGTTTCACAAAAGTAGTCTTTTCTTTCTGCCACACAGAAGACTTCAGCCTTTGCAGAAGAGTGGGGAAGGTGTGCAAGCACTCTGCAGTCTAATACATAAGCAACTGCCTCATAAATTGGGAAAGAATGAAGTTTATGATTTTGTTTAAAGGTATCCTCTGACAACACCAGTTATCTCATCAAAGAACAGAATAGGCTAGGCTTCTGCCCACAGCTTGGCAAGAATGCATTTGAGGTCTTGAAGATTTGTTGAAGTGATCATTAAACCACAGAATTTACCTGTGTATGAGTGTTAGGGGCAATTTTTACTAGTACTTATCACTTCATCTTCATGTGTTTGGAAAGCATTGAGTAACTTTGAAATGTTGTTAAATAAAATGGGAAACTGGAGCTGACAGAAAGATCAAATTACTTAAACAAGTTTTTCTGTGACATACAGAAAGGGGTTAGGACATTGCTTGAATGAGTGGAATTGTCCTGCACTACGTGAATTGTACTAATCTACTAGAGTCAGACATATCACTGAATGCTGTGCATGAAAGTATTAACTGCTCTAATCTTTAATGTCACTTCTGTTATTCAGTGCTGTTTGAGGAACATCCTAGGGAAAAGCCATTTGGGGAAAGTTTCACAGAATAAAAACTGTATCAAGATGACCAGGGCAGAGGCTATTTTTCTTTTTGCAGACAGAGCCTCAGGCTACTGCCTGAGTAACATTCTTGCAGGTGTCCAAATAAACTTTGCAAAAAAAACCCTTAAATCTATAGTGATTTGGTTTTCTTCAGCTCTTTAAAGACAAAGCTTTCCTTCCGTAGTGAATCTGATTAAGCATGGCTTTCATCTGCTTTGATGGGAAAAATTAAGCCCTTTTCTGAAGCAGTAAGTGGTACCATCTTCAGCTTAAGAAGCCCCTAACCACTGATTTTTTTTGACACCTAGGTGACTGTACTGCAGAAGCAACTTTTGAAGCAACTCTGTTTTCTTTTGTCTTTTTTTAAAGATCAGCTTTTGGTCTCTCCTACGACATGACACAGCTACATGAGCTTTGGTCTGAGCCAGCACGATCATTCTGTCTTACAATGGCAGCACCTTTAGCGTTTTAGGTTTGCAATGCTTTAATTTTGTGCCTCAAGATACTTGTTTGCTCCAAATTCCTTCTTTTGATGGCAGGCAGAGTACCATAGCTGTGTCCTGCTTCTGTCATTCTGACTCAGTATCACTTCCCTTTTCTTTCACAAGAACAGGGAGTCTTCAAAAACTGCTGTTTCTTTCTTCCTGCACCCTATTTTTGCTTGCATTTTTGCAAAAGTAACATACTATAAGAAGGTAAAGAAAGACTCCTCTAGACACATCTCCCAGTTGCACTAAAAGATGCAAGGATGGCATTCTAAAAATCTAATATTTCCCCAGTTAAAGCAACACTTGGGCATTCATTAGAAGTCCATCATTTCTACTCTGACACAACAAAATCTATAGGACTGGAAAACAAGACTGCATCTATGCTGCTGACAAAACATTCTGAACTCGGAGTGCCTGCTGCAGTCTGGTGTATACAGACCAGCATGAGTTTCACCTGTCCTTGTAGCTGCCAGCATCAAGTACTGCTACAAAGTACTTAGTGGCCTCTGCAAGAAAAGATCCTGTATTGCTTCATTTTTTTTCCTTGGCATCACTACTGCAACCATGCATGGGTATCCAGATATTCCTATTACCATATGTACTCTTAGGTAAAGGTGTCTTAACGTGTCTTTGCCACGGAAAGCACCCTTAGTTTCCCTGCCAGAAAACTCTGCAAAATTGAAGAACTAGCGCCAGAGGTACTCCCAGAGGAAGAAAGACAGATGTCTATTTTGGCTTCAAGACTTGAAGATGCTGGTTGAGATTTCAAACAGCAAAAGAACACAGTAATCACTGTTATCTGATATTAAGCACCGTCTCTACACTATTCTAAATTGCAGCAGTACAGCTAACAGAAACAAGCCAAAGTGGAGGATCTGAGCAATCACCAAATATTTAAGTGCCTAAATACTTGGGAAGCTCTAGGACAATGATTTTAAGTCAGACTAAACCTTGCTGATTTTAATCCCTATGTTCTCCTTAATATAGTTACCAGACACCTAACAAGTTTTCAACCAGAAAAAAAATGATAGGAAGTCTGATTGAGATTTCAGACTCCATCTTCAGGGACTTGGCTGAATATTGATTTGGGAAAGTGGATGAAAAATACAGAAACAATTAGATGAGAAAGTCTTCCCTAACACAGGTCACCATACCCTGAAGTACTAAAACACTGCAGGTACCTACTGAAAAGATGTTAGCTGTGAAAAGAAAAGTTACCTGAGATTCTTCTTGTACCTAGCAATGCAGACTGATGTCTTTACTCACAGAACTAGGCAATCTTCATAGCTGGATCTCCTGCCAGTTTTTCTTCCTCCTACATGATTCAACTCTGGCATCCTCCTGGAGCAAAACAGGGAGAATTTCAGATATCTTGCTCTTCTGAATTTGATGCATATTCAGAAGCTGTAGTTTCTGGGTTTCTACTGGTCCAGCTATTCCTCAAAGTCTGAAACTATATGTATCCAAGAAAATTGATACTTCATTTCAAAAAATTTTGTACTGTAAAAAAATCATTTGAAGCAGTGGACAAAGATGGGTCAGAGCAGACTAATGGATGGTAACTAGTGCATGTTTTTCTGGTCATGCAGAGCTCTGCACTATGATTTTAGGAGAGTGAACCAGAGAAGCAGTCATTACACTCCAGCGAGGCCTTCTTTCTGCTGATCACTAATATCAGACAATCATTCCACCATGAGTTTCTGGTATAAGACTGAGCAAGGATGGAGATTTTTTTTACAGAGACTTAAGTGTTAGACTTAAAGCTTCCCTTTTTGATCTAGGGGATATTGGACACTCTTAAGGGAAGAACATGAAGCCTCCTGTTATGAGGAACAGAAGAATTTCAGGTAAAGCAGTCTGTCTGTAGCATCTTGGGAACCACCACTAACCATCACTTAAAAAAGAAAGAGGAAAAAATTCTAAATATTTAAAATACAGTATATGCACCAATTTTACAAATTGAGGCTTTTAACCTAAGGCCAGAAAAGAAATAGGCTTAAGCATTTTATCTTCCCCAGACAGAAATGACAGCAGGAGAGAGCTGACAGGTTCAGACACTCCAAAACACAACCATGAGGCAAAGGTTTGACCTGGTTTGCTTAGAAACAGGGTATCAAATTAAATGTACTGCTTGCCTGCTTATTTGTCATAGCACAGCATTGCTCTAATGATTAGATGCTAAACCCATGACCCTTCCTCAAGAAAGTGTTCCTCAAATGAAGGCTGTGTGCATGGAGAAGCTCCTGGCTCTGGGCCAGGGAGCAGCGATAGCAATGGCTTCTGCAGGGCTGAGTACAAGGCTATCCCCAGGGTAGCATGGCCTGTCCCCAAAGATGGCGGCTGGGCCCGACCGAGAGGGCCCAGGCTCATGACACTGGGGCAGGGCAGTCCGGAAAGCCAACCCAAGGGACTTGGGTCAGCTCCAGGCAGAGCCAGGCAGGGTCACTGGGACAGGCCATGCCAGGACATCAGCCCACAGCTGGAGAACCAGAGCAAGCTGCTCCATAGGCATAGCTGAGCTGGACACCAGCACCTCACCAGCCAGACAGGGGCTGAGAGCCCTTGGTTGAGCTTAAACAGAGCCCCTGGGTGTGGGGAGGCCCCAGCTGAGGCTGGTCAGGACCATGAGGGCCCGATGGTGCCCCTGAGGCTGGGTAATTCCAGCCTGAGATGAACCCCTAACCTGACACTGGTGCTCACTGGGCAAGCTGTGGGCCTGAGCTATCGCCCACCTGGCAGTCCTACAACTTCATCAGCATCAGTGTTAAGATTCTTCTCTTTCTGCTCATTATACTCCTGTATTTATTTTATGCAGTGCTTGTTTTGAATTAGTTTAATTTGTTCCCTGCACTTTGTGAAAAACATTTTCAATGAAGTTCCTTAAACTTGATCCCTTTGCTCAGACTGCTTGGCCGTCCAAATTAGTGGGATCCCACATACCTCTGGGAGCCACAGATTCCTTAAATCTACATCTAAAAATAATCTATGGACTGTTTTCTCCATAGGTCCCCATATACGAGTTGGAGACGCTGCCATCTAAGCCATGGTTAATGTAAACTCTCTGAGGCTGCAACAGTCTTCACCATGTGCTTGGTGCAAGCTCCTCAGCTTCCATGCAGTGCTGCAGCAACTAGTGCGTTGATCAGGCTTATAGGGCTTTGGCTTCCCCATGAAATGCCCACAAGTCCTTGTTCTTTTGTACTTGTTCTTCTGTACACATGCGGTTAATAATTTTTGAAAAGCAACCTTCCTAACAAAATTTCATATCTGTTGTTGTAGCTTTAATCTCATCTGCTGGAGAAAGTAAGATAAACAGTGAATGGAAATAATCATACTCCTACTGCTGTGCCGTAACTGCATATTTTCTTTTCATTCAGCTTCTAATAGACCTTCAGTTAATCCTCTGAAATGTTAACTTCACAATAGAAGCTTAAAATATTGTATGTGTGTGTTCCTTGTCTTGACTATTCAGTGCCTCACTCCCACTGTTCTACTGGAAAAGAAGAGTGTGAGTAACTAAGCCAGAAATAACACATGCACCAAGCTGCACAATCAATCCACTGGTTCATGGATAATCTAATTAGACTGACATAGTCTAATTTTAAACTCTGTTTTTCTTAATTTATTTTCTGTATAAGTCATTGCATTCTCTAATCTATCACACCAAAATCTCTGAACACTGAATCAAAAACTTGTATGAAAAGTATAATTTTAACGCAGAGTTAAAAGACTGTAGGAGGGGGAATAAGGATCTTTGGACAGAATGAAGTATTGACAGAAAGCTGGTATATCTTGCACTGCCTCATGTCAACGACTAACCTGGGTTGATCATGCCAGTTTCAGAAAGGGACAATTATCTTTACAACTCTGTCTTCCATAAGAAAAAAAGATTGCACAAGACATTTTCAAATGTCCTTTCATGACTCCCCAAAACAGCTCCTAGGATTTGCTCTCCACAGCGTTTGGCTCACTCCTATCCCTCAAAGTGTCAAATTTTAACAGCCTATCCTGTACTTTAACTTAAAAACCCCTACTTCTTTTTTGCCCCTTCCCCTTCTTGTGTAAGAATTCCAATGTTCTTTTTTTTTTTTTTTTTTTTTATATACCTGATCACGGTCAATAATCACCTTGCAGGAACCTGATGAAAATTTAGAAGTCTCCAGTCTTTTTCACCTTGTTTACCACTGTCTCAAGTCTGCTTTTTTTCAGTTCTATTTTTCCCTGTGCGAGTAACAGATCACAATATTCTCACATCTTTAATACTGCCCATTATATTGTAAAGAAGTCCAATTCTCAGCTTTTTAATGAAAACCTCCTAGTTTCAAATATTTTTATCTATGCCAGTTAAGAGTTTGGGCCTAACTCTCTAATCTTTTAAAGTGTCTGTACTTTTTTCAATAGGAATAGTGGATTGTGGATATTCTATACTCAGCAGAAAACAGGTACAGATTTATTCTTTTGCAATGTGTTTGAACTTCTAATAATCAAATTAGGTACTATTTATAAGCAATTATCACATTTCATATGGCATCAGACACATACCAGATATTATTTATAGGTGGGTTTTTTCTTTAAATGAGACTGCCTATTTAGTACTTGAACAGTACTGTTTCTCTGTATTGAGAAAATAATCCAATCTGGTACAGAATTTCTTTCAAGCACAGGCAAGCACATCTAGGCCATTTTCAACAACAGGTCTTAAGTTTCTGACGTTATCATTGCAAACTTTCCTTAGGCAGTTCTGATTTTATTTTACAGTTCACATTCTTTGATATACTTCTATATCTACATTCATTCGAGACTAACAGTGTACAATTTTAGCCATTTTTATTGCATTAGTTCCTGGAGCTAAAGCTAAGCAAACTTTTACACCTTCATTTTCCACAATTACTATCATTTAACCAAGTCATTTAATAGGCTTTTCTCTGCTGTTCTATTTATCAAATTCTTCTCTGCATTTTTGCTGGGGCACTAAAGAAACATTTGTAGGTTTGTTTTTTTTTTTTTTTTGGCAGTACAGCAATTTCCTTCTCACACCTTTAAAATATTTCATCGTGTCTGGAAGTACATGTCTACTTAATTTACACGTCCTCTTAACGAGCCCTGGCATGCTTACAAGCATGGAATAAATATTTTCTTATCTAAAATTTGTATGCTATTTATTTCCAAAATTTGATTTTATCTTTATATCTAAATTAGTTATACCAGGGAAATTATCTTGGCGCAATACATTCTGAATCATTTCACAAGAGTACATTTTTCTCTCTCTTCCCCCCCCCCTTATTGCACAGGAGCTTAATACCTGCCTGCCTGGGAAATGGATGGACAGGTTTGAGCCAGTAAGTAAGGGCTTAAGCTTTTTGACAACGGCCCACCCTTCCGATCTTCAAAATA